>PVLD010003944.1:0-133432 GCA_004027595.1 Dinomys branickii
CTGTCTGACTAAATTTGCATGTCTGTATATGGGTCCATACATCTACAATTTGAAAATATCAATGGATAAAGCAACAACTACTGTTGAGACCATATCACCTTGTCTATAGATTAGTTGTGATTGTACTATTTTCTATGATAATTGGTGTCTGTTTGTCAATATGTTTTTGTACTTTTATGTTTCTAAAATAAAAAAAAAAAAAAGAAAAGTATGGCGGCTCCTCAAAAGACTAAAAATAATATTATCAGCTGATCCAGCAATTCCGATGGGTGTATACGCCCAAAGAATTGGGAGCAAGGAAAAGAAGAGATATCTGGACTCATATTCATAGCAGTGTTTTTCACAGTGCCCAGTAGGTGGAAGTAGCCCA
Organism: Dinomys branickii; assembly: GCA_004027595.1. Classification (NCBI taxonomy): domain Eukaryota; kingdom Metazoa; phylum Chordata; class Mammalia; order Rodentia; family Dinomyidae; genus Dinomys; species Dinomys branickii. The sequence continues at coordinate 371 of PVLD010003944.1, forward strand.
TTTGTTCATGGGCAGATGAGTAAAGGTCATATATACAACAATGAAATAGGATTCACTGTTCAAAAGGAAGTAATTTCTGACACATGCTACAACATGGAGGAACGTGGAAAATGTGATGCTAAGTGAAATGAATCAGTCAAAGTCATGACTACTAGGCGACAGCGGGAGTGAGGAATGGAGAGTTATTGTTTAAGGGGCTCAAAGTGTCAGTTTTGCAAGGTGAAAACTGGATGGATGGTAGTGATGTAACACAACAATGTGAATCTATTTAAAATGGTTCAAATGGAAGGAAATGGGAATGGGGGAGGGAGGAAGGAAAAAGAAAAAGGAGAAGAAAAGGATAAAATGGAACAGAGTTTTGAAAGTAAGGAGGAGAAGGGAGGTTGAATGGAGAGGAGGGGAATGGAAAAAAGGGAACCAACACATATCACGTACAGGTACAAATTCCCTATGATAAATTTGATCTTTACATACATCTACATGGTATCAGTAAACTTAATAACAAACAGACAGACTGTGCCCTGGAAACTAGAATGGACATCTGTAAGCGGAGCTGCTGGGATTGGGTACTTGAGTTCTGATCTTCCATATGCTCCCTCCTGGAGCTTATGGCCAGCCCTCAGGAAACGCCATTCTGAACCCTTGCCAGGCTAACGGGGTGACAGAGCTTGGCTGCCTGTAACTCAGATACAGTGCACCTTGTTTGTATCTCACATTCTGTGGTTTTTCTGTCCTAGGATGGGCTCTGAGTGGCAGTGGTGGAGATAGCCAAAGAGATAGATTCAAGCAGTGCTGTTCTCTCTGGAGTCCAGATTTGGGTTTATAAAGTGCCCTGTGCTGATTGTGTCAAGTCACCTGGGCCTCCAAGGGCTGTGAGCTTCTCGGCCTTTGCAGGAGGAGGGCAGGCTGAGGAATGCAGAGCAGACAATGCGGATGAGAGCTTCCCTGCTGAACCTGCCCTCTGTGGGTTTTGCCCTCATGAGCTTGTTGGCAGGCTTGTCTTGGAAACAACTTCAGACTGAGTGGAAAGAAGGGCCCAGTGGGCAGAGGGAGCAGAGCACGCTGCTGTGGCACAGCTCCCAGCTGGCCTGTGGCTCATGCTCCCTGCTCTGCATGTCCTATGGCTTCATCTCATGGGTGCTGCCCACCAGACAGTCATGGCCTTTGTGAGAGTGTGGCTTTCTCTTCCTCTGACTTTCACCTCTCCTTTCTCTCTTCTTCCTCCTACTGTAAATTCTTCTTTCTCCTCTTCCCTTCAGAGGTCCCTGTGGGCAGATAGCTCCACCAGACTAGATGCTGGGAGCTGTCCAAAGCCCAGCCAGAGTGGTCTCTGAAAGGGACATTTAGGTCATTAGCTCAGTTGCCTGAGTAGTCTCTGCTCCCCCCAGTTCCTGTGGCTGCCCCAGGCTCATCTGACCACAGAACTCGGTATTTCTTTTAGTGAGTTGGAATGGATGGGGGATGCTGTAAAAGGTCTGGTAATGATCACAATCCCCCTCTTGTATACAAAAGCCCATAAATAGCTGTCACTGGGCAATGTGTGGCAAGGCTCATATGAGGGATATAGACCATAGTGTTATAAGTAATTGAGGCAAGAGTCATTGTCGTGTCCTCAAGTGCTTCAAGGAAGAGTTAGGTTCTAAAAGCAGACCATAGGAGATAAGTGGATGTACTAGCAATCTTTTGATTGTGAAGGGGGAAATAAGATGAAGAGGATGTGATCGCCAAAAAGTCGAGACATAAACTTAACCTGAGGTCAAATCTGAGGTCTCAGGTTATGTCACTGGGAATTTTATGCTCTCCATCTCTTCATTCTGTTGTTTCTGCATTGGGTTCTTTTCCCTACATGCTGGCGTTTAACCATCTGAGCAAAGGTTTCATTCCAGAGATGCTTTTGGAGGAATTCAGATAAAAGTTTAAAAGCCAGGTTGGCTTCAGTTATGTTCCTGAATGCTGAGCTAAGTGTTTGAGCTTTGGTTTTTGAATAGGAAAGTGACAGTTAAATTGGCATCTTGGAAAGTGTGGACTAGAGACATGCAAGGGCAGGGACTAAATGATCTTGAGAAAGGTCTTGTACAACTCTTAGGGTGAGTGGAGGGTCTGGGTGGGAGGTCTGGGGAGGCTGTCCCACTCATGTTGCTGTTGGATCTGGCAGTTACAGAAAGGAAGAATCCAGAGGTTTAGTCACCTCTGATTCAGTCAGCGAACACAAAAGCTCAAGTGGGTGGAGAGTGACCGGGAGAATGAAGATGTGGATAGTAGAATGGTTAGTGGGTACACAGATACCCCAGCTCCCAAACGAGGTCATGCAAGGGATGGGAGTTGTAAGGAGAGAATACAAAATGTGAGGAATCCCAATGAGTAAAGTATATAAATGGATGAAGTTACAGCCAAAGACAACATATCAGAAAGTGTAGCTGTGATCACAGCCAGCTAGAGAACTGCCCATACCCTCTAAGAATTACTTCTGATCTCACCGAGAAAGCAACTCACAAGTCAGCAGAGATCCTGATCTCCCAATGCACTCCATCTCTAAGCTGCTTCACATCTGGCATCAGGCTATTGTTTTTGCTAGAAAATGGTAGGGTGTCTTCCTTTGTCTGGAGAAATTTGAATCTTCATACAATGTGTTGTATTAAAAGAAGTTGGCACAAAAACTTTCCTATGCTGCATAGGATACTCTATCTCAAGAGATGTTGACTGGCAAGGAGGGGTATTGGGCATTCATAAATTTTAAACAAAGTTATCGAATGTCTACTACATGTTAAATCTTGTGGAGGTACTGGAACCAAAAGATCAAAAAAATGAACTCATGTCCCTTGTGATTATTGTGATTTCTTAAACAGAAACTGATCCTGGTAAATATAAGTCAAATGGGAAATTAATAGGAAGGAGACTGAAGTGGTTCTAGAATTAACAAAAGAAGAGATTTGTCAGGCCTGCTAATGGTCCCCAGCTGCTCCCTTATCCGGACTCTGACAATCCAGAAGAACTTCAGCCTCTTTTATCTCCTTAAGGCTTAAATTTCCATAGGAAAAATCTAATTGGCTCAAGTTTGGATCAGGTATCTTTTCTGGGATTGATAAACCAGAGGTTAAGGGTTATGGAAGATACATATCTAGCCTTGGAAATGACCATTCCCAGAGAGAAAGGAAGTAAACCACCACTGTGAGTGAAATGACTACCTAAATTGACATTAACTATAAAAGATTCTGTTTCAGAAGCCTCCAGGCTTATCTCACCCTTTTTTAGTCTAAGGAAGCTAGAGAAATTCACCTAGTATCATTCTTGATACCTCTACTTTCATAGGTATATAGTGGGTTGTCACATTTCTAGCAAATCACCATTTGCTCCAGACAACTGGAGATACTCATCCCATCGTTGAGCAAAACAAAGTGCACATAACTATTCCATTGATTTTCAGGACACTTACGAGGCTGGTATGCTCCACACAGTGTTCAGATGTCAAAGGGGGCTGCCTGAGCTGTGCTCATATTTCCTTAGCAGCTCGGTCTCAGCATATTCTGTAGAAACATCAGCAGCAGGTGTATCAGGAAGGCTTCTCCAACATTCCTTTTTCTTTACAATCAGTTTAATTTGTGGTCATCTATTTTTTCCCCTTCTGGACAGTGTTTGCAGTTGGTATTTCTGTAAGTGGGTCATAGCCTAAATAGGTCAGGTTGGTTTCCTACATGTAGTAATCCTGAAATGAACTGGGGAGAAGGAATGGGGAGGGAGAGGTGCCCAACCGGTGTCAGAAGGGAAAGGGAAGGTGAGATTGGAGATGAGGGTTGCATTTGTAGTGATGGGGAAGCCTCTAGAGATCTCAGAGTGAACTGAGGCATCAGTAGCTGTGGGCCTTGAACCACGTGGAAGGTGTTGTGTGTGAGAGCAGCCCTGCGTCCATCTGACCTGATCCGTGAGGATGATAAGAACTGACCAAAACCATGGATCCTTAAGCAGAGGCAAACATGGGAAATCTCAGGCAGAAGCAGAGGGAGGAATGAGAGGGGTTGTTAAAGGCAGAATTTTGTACCCCGAAATTCATATGTGGAAATCCTAACCCCCAGTAACTTAGATATGATTATATTTGGAGATAGGCCCTTTAAGGAAATGATGAAATGAAAACAAGGTCACTGGGGGAGGCCTTAATCTAATGTGTCTGATGTTCTTATTAGGAAACAACATCATCAGGGACACACACCAAGAAAAGACTATATGAAGATACAGGGAGAAGACAGCCATCTGCAAGCCAAGGAGAAAGCTAGAAGAAACTAATCATGCCAACCCATTGGTCTTGGACTTCTGACCTCTGGAGTTATGAGAAAAATACTCTTCTAATGTTTAAGCCACCCAGTATGTGAAACTGTTATGGCAGCCTGCTATGGTTCAGATCTAAAATGGCCCCCCAAGCTTCATGGATTGGAAGGTATTGGATTATGAGGGCACTATAGCTGACTTGCTGTTAGGAAGTGGGGTCTGGTCAGAAGAAGTGAGTCACTGGGAGGGTGTATCTTTTTCCTTGGCTTCCCTCTTCTCTCCCCAACCTCTATGCCATGAGCAGCTTTCTTCTACCCAGCCCCTTCAGCCATGTCTTCCTGCCTTGGAGCCAGCTAAGCATGGGCTGAAACATGAGCCACAATAACCCTCTTCTCCTTTAATTGCAGGTATGAGATGTTTCATCCCAAAACAAGGAAAGGGACTAAGACAGAATCTGGTATCAGTAGTGGGGCCACTGCTGAAATACAATCTGACCATGTGGTTCAGAAGCCTTTGAAAGTGGTTTGTTGGAGGACTTTGGAAAGGTTTGGAGATACCACCTGGACTAACACTGGAGTAACAGCCCCAGAATTCTGTGATACAAGTTTGATGCAAGATTCTGGTCAGAAATCAGACCAGAATGCTAATAAAAATGCAAAAGTTTCAGCAGCACAGTGCCTGCCTGGCAAGGGTGATGTCCTGAGTTTGATTCCTGGTTTCAAAAAAAAAAGCAAGTGGTTGAGACCAGGCTTAAGAGATTTCATCTAGAAATAAGAACTCTACTGGCAGTTGGACCCAAAACCATGTGTTTTATGATCTGGTAGAAAATTTGTCTACATTTTGCTTATGTCCTGAGACTTTATGGGAAACTCAGATTAAGGGGAGCAGACTAATTAACCTGGCAGAGGAAATCTCAAGGCAGCCCAGCAGTCAGGCTGTGGTATGAGTTGGGGGCTTTTAGCCAGCTCTATGGAGATTCAAGAGCAAAAATAGCATAGCTGAACATTTTAAACATTTTCCCCGGGAAGGAAACTCCTATAAAGTTGGGACCTGTAAGGATTTAGCAGAGGAGCTTGGCTGTTGAAAAATTAGCATAAAAAGAACCCAAGTATTTTACAATAGGACAATTGGAAAAATGGCTTGAGGGCATGAGAGGAACCAGCAAGACCCCACCCTTCATTGGCTCAAAATTGCAAAAGTGATTTTGCTTTAAGAAGTGAGCCCCAGGTACTATGTTGGAGGCTACCTAAGGAATTTGCTTTCCCTAGGTAGGATTTATGGTGCTCACCACCAGGCACCCAGAGGCTTCTGAAGTCATGATTCGAGGTTGGTCTGGCTACTGCTCAAGCTGGTAGCAGACCTTGGCATCTTCTATGTGGTATTGGTGTTATGGACATGCATAGCATAAGAGTTGTGGGGTTTGGGAGGCTTCCATCAAGATTTCAGAAGAAGGCCTAGGAGGCCAGGCAACGTGACTCTTGAGAGGGCCGTGTGTGAAGCTATGAGAGGTCAAAGTGCTTGGAGATCCTGGGGAGTTGGAGAGGCTAAGAACATGGCAAGTCTGAGGAAAGATGCAAGGAATGAGCAAAACTAGCCTGAGACAGAGAAAGAGATAAAGATAGAGAGTAAGAGTGTGTGTGTGTGTGTGTGTGTGTGTGTGAGAGAGAGAGAGAGAGAGAGAGAGAGAGAGAGAGAGAGAGAGAGAGAGAGAACAAAGGCTGCAACCACTGGCAGTGCCATGGAGGCATGGAGGCATGGCCATCCAAGCCCTTTGGAGTTCATATCTTACCACTACATCTTTGCCCTGGATGCTGAGCATGGAACTACAGAGTTTAATATTTGTCCTACTGGGTTTCCACCTCACTCTCATCTGATTTCTTTCTATCCACCTATCTTTCCTACTTGGAAAGGGAATGTTTATCCTGTGTCATTTTATGTCAGCTGTATTTAACTTTCTTTTCGAATTTTACAGGGGTCACAGGTAACAATTTCTTTTGAGTGCCTGAGAAGACTTTGGGCTTGAACTTTTAAGCACTGCTGAAACTTTTAGAACTTTGGCAATTCTTAGAATGAATTTTGCATAAAGAGATGCACATGATTATTTTGGGGGTGGGGTGGAATGCTATGTTTCGATGACACCCAAAGCCTCATGTGTTCAGAAGTTGATTGAATTATCGGGACATTATAGCTGACTTGTGCCAGGAGGTGGGGCCTGGTCAGGAGAAGTTCCTGTTTCTGGATCTTTGGGGAGAATCGGAACTAATGCAAGTGGTTTTGGGAAGGAAGTCTACTGGATCTCAGAGCAGCTTCTATGCTATATCTGCCCTTTTCTCCCAATACAGACACATATAGAAGGCGGAGAAAGGATTTGCTGGGAGCTTTGGTGGCCAGTATGCTCTTATCTATGGTGGCCATGGTGACATATTTTCTGTATTTCTAAAGGTGGGCAGCTCAGTGAGTACAGCTTAGATGAGGCCTGGCTGCACTCTTGCTCTTGGGCTGGCCTTGGTAGGTCCAGACACATCGATTCTGACACTGGGGGCTTCAAGCAAAAGGAATATGGCTGGACTGAAACTTGCCACTGGGCTTGACTATTTCATTTTCTGCTTGGAACAGGTGCTCTTATTGAGTAGAAACAGTAAGTCCTTTGTGTTTACGTACTGTGTGCTCTTTGAGGTATAGAGTTTGTATCTTGTATTCTTCTTACTTTGTATAAATTAATTTTTTCAGCACGTTCCAAGGACCTCAGTGGTTGCTTGGAACCATAAAAACTACTGAACCCTATATGTACTGTGTTTTCTCTTATACATAGATACCTATGCTAAAGTTTAATTTATAAATTAGGCACACTAAGATATTAACAACAAAAATAAAATAGAACAACAACATACCATTATAAAATTGTCAGTATTGCTACTCCTGTACTTTGGGGCTGTTATGGTTGATACATTGTGTCAAATAGAGGAGTCTAGAGCCTTGACTACATGACTCAGCATTTCGGCATCTTGGGGTGAAAAGGAAACGCCCTTATTGCTCTGGGTGGTTGTTCATTGTGTCAATTTGAGATGTTTAGAAGGTTAACTAAGTGACTGAGCAGGGGGTGAGAATCCTTATTTTGTATTCATCCTGAGCGTGTGCAAGAGGAGGGCCCAGAGATGGTATGGGTGTGGGTGGATGGCCAGCATACAGTGTAAGAGAGGAAAGAGGCTTGCACCCCCCTTTTATGCTCTTGATGCTTTTGCTGTTTTCCACTGCCATGAACTGTTGCCCACTACCTTGTGCCACTCTGCCTTGGAGCCAGCTGAGTATGGACTGAAACCTCCACAAACTGAGCTAAATAAACCTTTCCTTCCTTAATTCTGGGTGTCAGGTATTTTTACTCAGCAATGAGGGATAAGTAACAAAGACAGGGAACATTATTAACTAAAACCAGGGCCATTTGAATACAAGCACTATGCTACTGTGTCAGTTGATCAGATGACTGAGTTGGCTGCTCAGTGACTAACAGGTGAGTAGTATACACAGAGTGAATACACTAGAGAAAGGGATAACTCACATCCTGTGTGGGATGCACTGGGGTGGCGTGAAATTTCATCATATTACTCAGAATGATGCACAATGTGAAAGTTAGGAATTACTGATGTCTAGAATTTTTGGACCATGGTTGACCATGGGTAACTGAAACTTGAAAGGCAAAGCTGTGCAGGAAGGGAGACTGCAGTATTTATGTGACTCAAAATATTCTTACCTTGCTCTCATCTACTCCCAACTCCATCTAAGGCACCTCTGTCATTAGTCTCTTAGGTAAACGTCCAGAGTTTATGTTTATGCAAACAAACATGAATAAAAGTTCTTGCATTCTTTACTATACTTTGCTGCATAATCAAAATTATTACACACTACCCAGTTTTCAGCTTATTCTTCTCAAAATATGCCTTGGGGATACTTTCATATCTGGATAGATAGCATCTTCATTCTTTAATAGCTTCATAGCATTCTGTAGTGTGAATATAGTGTAATTCATTTAACCAATCTTTATCAATGGTTATTTGGGTTATTTCCAATCTTTCCTTATGATAGTACTGCACCACTGCTTCAATTGATAACCTGTACATAAGTTGTCTTAAAAATATGTAAGTATATTTTTAGAAAAAATTCCTACAAATGAAATTACAAAATCATATGGTTTATCCATTTATATTGATAGATTTTACTCAATTTTCCGCCAGCAGTGTAGTTCGAGTTTATATTCTCATCAGGAATGAAGGAGAGTAATGGCTTCTCTACAGCTTCATCAACAAAATATACAAGCAAATTGTTGGAAATGTGTCAATTTAATAGGTGAAAAATGGTATTGAGAATATTTTAATTTACATTTTTCTTGTTACAGTGGAAATTGAGCAGCTTTTCATTTGCTTAGAACTGTAGCATTTCTTTTCCCCATGAACACTAATTTTTTTTTTTTTCATTTTTAAATAGACCCTATTCTTCACCATTCTGGTTGTTCTTTTTTTTACAGATTCTGATAGTTCTTTATATATTAGGAAGATAAACTGTATAAAATTAACTCTGCTAATTTTTTAAATTATTTTTCTTTTGACTCTACTCATTGTCTTTTTGCCATGATGTTGTTTTTATTAAAAAATTACGTGTTCATATTTACCAATTTTTATAAATTGCCCTCTAGTCTTTCAAACATACTTAGAAAAGACATCTACCACTCTTATCTGGTATGCTTAATATAGCACCAGGAACAGTTTAGCTTTCTAAAGAAATGCACAGTTAACAGGCCACTGAGGCCCCTCTCTCCACTAAAATCTAAAATCTCCCATTCTAAAATCTTTACTTCTTCTCCCAACCATGAATTAAGCAGTTTGATCAGGTGAGTAACAGTAATTCATACTCAGATGGGACTGACTGGTAGAATTAAGTTTTGCAAAAGACATTTCCATTTTAAACAAGGAGCTGGGCTAAATGAAATGCCTTTGAAATCGATGGGAAGTTGGGAGGTATGGAACGCCTGTCAAGGGTGTTGCAGTAAGTGGCAATGATGGATGTTCTGTATTCTAGGCTTCTGCTTCTTTATCTTACCAGTCTAGAATACCACTTTGGAAGAGAAAAACCTCCTCCGTCTTGGGCTCCATTTCTGAGAATAGTAGCTATGATGCTTATAGGGCTGGTAAGTGGTTGGAAAGTAGGGACCCTAGGCAACACTGGGCAAAGTGTTGATTAAATCGAATTTATCTTTTCTAACTATTGCTATCTGCCTGCTTCCTCCTCCCTACATCCTCATCCTGTCTGCTAGGTCAGGGGTCTAATGGAGGATAACAGATGAGAGCTGCTAGGCAATAAGGTATTTCTGTGGAGTTTGATCAGAGAGGGAAATTCTATATTCCCAAAGTCCATCATTAATGGCTCTATGTGTACGTAAGTCACTTGATCTCTCTGCACTTATCTCACTTATGAAATGAGAGGACCAGACTCATAAAAGACCTTAAAAATTTAGATGTACTAGTCAGGCAGATCAGGTACTAGGACCTTTCAGTTGAGGGCAGGTAGGAAGAGAGATAAACGTCTTCTGGGATACTTCTTACTCTTATTACTCCAGACTTCCCCCTTTTAAGACCCCAGAGAGTTGATCAACTTCAGCATCTGCTTCTGCTCTCTGTCTCCCACCTCCTACCTCAGCTCTTCCCAGCCCTAGGGGAGCCAGATAATCATTTTCTAAATAAATAGGCAGTTTATTGCTGTGTTAGTCAGCTTTGTGTCATTGTGACAAAAATGTCTGAGGTAAACAGACTAGAAGGAGAAGCTGTTCATCAGAGGTTTCATTCATGGTTGGTTGGGTCTGTTTTTGAGCCTGTGACTGGGCAGGACAATGTGCTGGGAGTGTGTGGCAGAACAAGCACCTTATTCCATGCCACTGTGAGATGGAGAGACAAATGAATGGGGTCCAAGTACCCCTTTCAAGGGCATGTCCCCACTGTTGTAACTTCCTTCCACTAGGTCCACCGTTCTAATGTTCCCACCATCTCCCAACAGTGCTACTGGCTTGTGACCAGCCATAAAAACATTGCCTTTGGGGAACATATGCACGCCCATGTTTATAGTGGCACAATTTGTAAATAGCCAAATCTTGGAAATAGCCCAAATGCCCATCAATAGGTGAATGGATAAAGAAGATGTGGGTTTTTTTAAAATACAATGGAATACTACTCTGCCATAAAGAAGGATAAGTTTGAGACATTTCTAGTTAAATGGATGGACACACATGTGTAAATACCACATTGTTTCTCTGGTGTGAGAAACCAAAAGTGTAAATAAGGACCAAAATGTATACTGGGTATTGTGAAATAGGAAGAAAATGTTGAAATGGGGAAGGGAACATGGGAGGAGAAAGGGTAACAGGAAAGAAGGGAAAAGTAAAAAAAAATCAGAAAAGAAGGAAAAAATGGAAGCAAAGCTTTTGTAAATGTGAGAGGGGACTAGGGATTGAAGGGAAGGTAAGACAATGGGAAGAAGGAACAAGTTATATCATACACAGGTACAAATTCTCTGTGATGAATGTGGTCATTATATACACCTAAAATGTACCAATCAAATCTGACTGTAGAAAAAAAATCCAAATCCTCACCATTGCATTTATTAATTTGTAATTTCATTGGGCTAAAGTTAGTGAATTAGTGTTACTAGGACAAGCAATTCCATTAGTCTTAGCTACTTTTTTCTGTGCCAAGACAAAATACCCCATGCCCAAAGGCAGCTGGCTCTGAGGCAGGGTGGCACAGCAGAGGGCCATCACAGAGGACAAAGAGTTCATGGCACGGCAGGCAGGAAGCAGGAAGCAGAAGCAGGAGCAGGAAGTAGCAAGCAGCGGTAGCAGCAGCAACAGCAACAAGAACAGCGGCGAGGTTGCCTTCCCCTTCTCCCTTCATATTCTATCCAGGTTATAAGTCTTGATTGGTGCCACTCACATCCACAGTGGGTCTTCCATTATCTGCACCCAGAACTATGTTAATTCCAGTGAGTGGACTAATTTAGTACCACACACCCTTAATCCCAGTACCACATGCTCTAGATCCCACTAGTTCTGAAGAGACCCATCAGGGAGTGTACAAGGCTTTAGGAGGATATCCAGATACTAGCCATAACCATCACTATACTTTTTGCTTGAATGTTTGGAACATTTTGGGCTGCCAGGGTCTGTCTTCTCTGCTGTCCAAGAGATTCAATGTGGCTGATGCTGTAGCTTTAAGTTGCACAGCATTTTTCATAACATCAGTCTGTATAAATAAAGTGCAATGTAAGTCTTCCACTTTGTTGCTACATTTGCTCCTGATTTTCCTCAAAAGCCTTGAAGTCAAAGTTCCTGCAATGCTATGTGATTCTTTCCCATGGAGGCCATGAGAGCTGTCCTCCACTCTGGCTTTAAGGTCATTGATAGCATGAATTATATAAGGCAAATTATATAAGAACAAAAGTTGGGTTTGCCTGCTCTCCATCCTTGCTGGTGTAGAAAGCTTCCAAAGTTAGGATTAGGATAGAAAGAGAAATTATTTCTTCAGCTTCCCTAGGCCAATCAGGAGTTGTGATTTTGTTCCTTAAACTTGCAAAATTTTAGCCTTCAATGAATTCCTTCTATATATGATACAAGGGTTAGGTCCTATAGGACACTTCTGCTGCAAGTCTCTGTGGTGCCAGAATTCTGGTACTGGTGTGCCTTTTTATTCCACTCCTCTAGAACAGAGACCTTGCTGTGGGGTCAGTTACAAGATCTTGGTCAGAGGAGAGAATACCTTGGTGGTCTCTCTTCTTCCCTGAAAAAGGGGAAGGAGGAGATGTACCTAAGCAAGAAGACTCATGCCTAGGTGACCAGAAAAGAATTATTGCTATGAGGATGGCATATGGATAGTGTTTCAGCAGCTGAAAAGTTACAAATCACATTGGGAATAGAAGAGATTTAACTCCCAACAAGCCTAGTGTAGAGCATCTGTGACAAATGTGTGCAGGGATGGCAGAGTCTTGTTGCTGAGTCTATACCTGCTCCCTGGATCTTCTTCAAATATTTGCTGGAGACAGGTGTTGGTGGGCTGCAGCCTTCTGAATCTCTGGGATGCTCCTGCAAGTATTTTGGGTAGAGAGGAGCAAAGGTTATAGGAGGGCTGGAGTGCTAGATTTTCCTCCCTCTAATGGGCAAGTACCTAATGATCCTCGGTTATGTCTCCTGGGTAGCTTTACGCTAAGGGTTCAGAAGTTGATAGGTTCCCTGATTCCCATTGACAAGTAACCTCAAGAACCTTGGAGAAATCCCTTTGGTGGGTTTGTGCTTCGCAATGTGTGCTGTTCCCAGCATTAACCGTCTTCTGATTCTAAGAGTGCATACTTCTGGGGTAACTAGTGTTAAACAATATTATGCAATATTGAAACAACTATTCAGCCAGTGCCTTTGCTAGCAGGGGAAGTATACTCATAAAGTATGTAGTATTTCCTAAACCTACTTGACCTTGACCATACCATTTTTTTTAGGAGCATCTCAAAAACCACATTCTGAGAACTGTAGTCTTACCAGTTTGCTGTGAATTAATGGTAGCATCAGGATTTCCTAATCCATGGGCTTTTTGCTACTCAATGTGTAGTTCAGGAACTAGCAGTAGGGACACCCCTCAGAAGCCTGGGAAAGATGCAGAGTCTCAGATTCTCAGGATCACCCTAGACCTACCAAATCAGAGTGCACAGTGACAAGATCCTGCGTGCAGGTGTGCACACTGAAGACTGGTACTGTATGCCCTGTGTATCCCTCACCACTGCCTTTCTGTTTCTGAGTCTTCCAGGCCCCTACACTTAAGGGAGCCGTGGGGCAGCAATGACAGTTGTGCTAACTCTTCATTTGGATAGGGAAGGTTTCTAGGCCTCTGTTCCTATTGGAGTGTCCACGTTTTGGCTTCCAGGCAGCAGTAGCAATCTATAGCAGAGAGAGGGGCCGGCTCTGCAAAAGGACTCCAAGGTAACAGAAAGGAATAGTGAGACTATGGGGGGACAGAGTGATTTAATAGACCCAGAAGGAAGAGGTTAGCATGGGCAGGTCCATGCCAAGGGCTGCGATGTGTCGGGCTGGTGGAGCCCTCCAGCCCCCTCCCGTGCGATGGAAGGCTGGGAGAGGAGCTCAAAAGACATCTTTTTTTCAGCTGAATGTGAGAAGTCCCTGCCAGATCAGATGTTCAACTTTAAAACAAATGGAGGAAAAACAATCAAATGCAACCAACTAGAAAAATCCACTTTTCTTATTTCATAAAAAGCAAGAGCCCATATGATAATCCCTCCCTTGGCACATGTTAGAGATTTCTTTATTGTTTCTTTGCTTGTGGCCAATTCTGCCACATCCAGCTGGAGGCCCAAACTATGTTGACTTCATTTGCACCAGGTCAGCATGCTGGTTCCAAACCAGTAGGTCCAGAGCTGAATTTGAGCAGTTTTCCAGGAACAGGATGTGCCTGCCCATGTGGAAGGAAGGCAAGGAGGAGGGTGAGTGGCGAATGGAGGACTGCTGTCAGTCCCTGTGCTCCCCAGGGTACAGAGGTGTGCATTTCCCAGTGTAGACATGTAAGCCATCACATAAGCCGAAACCCCTTAACTGCCAGGACTGATTTTCTTGTGGGAAGCAGGGCAGGGCCTAAGGTACCAGTCTTTGGTGTGCACACCTAGCCTATACCCAGGATCTCGTTACCATGCAGTCTGATTGGGTGGGTCCAGGGCGATCTTGAGATTCTGAGGTTCTCCATCTCTCACAGGTTTCTGAGCCCCTGCTGCTAGTCCCTGAACCACACTTTGAGTAGCAAAAATGAAGCAAAAAGCCAATGGGTTAGGAAACCCTTGTTAATCCACAGCAGATGGGCAAGACTAATGCTATGCCTTAGATATAAACACAGTGCCTAGTATTTATCCTACAGATGCTCAGTAATTATTTGTTGAATGAACTTTGACAAAACCCAAAGTACAGAGGTAGCCATACGGCAATGCACGCAGGAGAGCTCGGCTTCGGGACTGAGTGTTGCTTTTTAGCCGTGTGATCCTAGACAAGCTCCTGAACATTTACTTACAAGGTGACAGTTGTATGGTTTACCACCCGGAGGTGTGGAGAGGGTTAAACGAGGTCCCGCGCGAACAGCATATAACTGATTTGAAGGCTTTAGCTCCAAGCGGGGATTCCTGTCCTCTTGAACATTGTTGTCCCCACAATATCCCCAATTCACACACCTTAAGGGAAAGAAACAAAAGTGAAGAATGAATGTCACTTGGACGTCACAGGACCTAGGCCTGAGGTTCTGTGGGGTGAACTCAGAGCAGGCGTGTGGGTGACAGTGACTGACCTTTATTCCTGCTCGCCCTCACATTTCACACAGAGTGCTCTGGCCTGTCCTCACTCAGCCCCTCTCATGACCTCTGCCACTACCTGGGTCCCAGCCCTGCTTGTATTTCACCTGGCTCACCTCCTGACTGGCCTCTTCCTTCATTTTTTTGTACCAGGTTTATTTTCAGGTTCATAGCCAGAATAATGCTGGCCAAACACAAATCTCTGTGCGTCAGCTCTCTGCCTGGAAATCACCAGTGGTTTCCTATCTCATTCAGGGCAAAGCCAAAGTTCCCACCATACCTTCAAACCTTCCCACTTCTTGACTTCTTTGGGTCATTCTATCCTGACCCTGGTGGTCTTTATCAGACATATTAACACCTCAGGGGCTTTGCACATGCTTTTTTTTTTTTTTTTTTTTTTTGCTTAAAGACATTTGCCCCCGTTGTTCCCTAAACATCTTCATGTCTTTGCTTATTGTCACCTTTGTGTGATACTTTATGTGACCTTCCTATGGAAGGCCAAACACTGCTTCCATTTCTCATCAGGAAACTCCTAGCACCATTCTACTTTATTTCTCTCTGCTGCACATAGGACTACATAATATATTTTACATTTTACCTATTTGTCTATCTTCTACAAGCATTGGCTTGCTGCTGTATTTTTATTTCGTAGCACTCTGCCTAGTGCAGTAGTTGGAATACTTTTTGAAGAAATGAATTATTCAGGTTTTGCCTGCATAGAATCTTATTGTGAGGCTTAGTGTGGAGAACAAAGATCCCCAGATTTATTGCGCAGTGTTACAGATAGTAGTCTGAGTGAGGCAGCTTCTGTAAGAGATGTGGAGTAAGGACTGGAGTTCTGCTTTCTTGGATTGTTTCTAGGATCTGGGGTGAGGAATGTGCCACTGGGCAGAACTTACTAACTTGCCTTAGTAGCTGCTTCCTGATCTTCTATTTTCTGCAAAGTTGCTAATTTTCCCGTTTCCTTCTCACCCTCAGTTTCCATGGCAGCTCTTTTCCTTGTACCTCTCTTTCTCCTTGTGTCCATTTACTGAGCTTCTTGTCTTCCTAACTTACTGAGCTTCCCTGCACTGGTACCTCCCCTGCCCTCCGTGGTCCTGGGTGAGCGCTGAAATGGATTCTTACTTATTTGTACTGGCCCTACAAGCTCCTATGCTGAACTGCACCACTCTTTACCTACAAAGCTGGGGAATCCCCATCATAATCCCCAGGAGTTGTGGTTTAAACAAAGAACAGCTCTTTCCGATACCAGTGTGATCTCTTTCTAACTTCTAGTTAAGAACAGGGAGCTGCTATCCCACGGCCTCAGGCTTGAGTCTTGATGTTGCTGGCTAGCTCTGCGTCTTCAGTACATTATTACCTTGCCTCTTCCAGGTGCTCTGAGCCTCATCCTGGCACTTGATGTAAAATGAGAGCAATGCAATTGACCTCATGTGTTTGCCTTGGAGACCGAGCAAGATCATGAATGTTAACAACATAGAAGCTGGCATGTAAGCAATACTCACTAACATTATTGGTGTTACGATGTTTTTGTCAATGATACAATCAACTGTCTGGCTTAATTTTCCAATGAGACAGGACCCAGATGTGGTGGTAATGGTGGTGATGTGCGTGCATGCGTGCGTGTGTGCATGCATGCCTGTAGGTAGGTAGGTATGGAGAAATTTACAAGTTATCATTGTAAATTCATCAAGAAATAAATAGGGGATTTATAGCTTCAGGCAAATAATTCTGCAGCTTTTCCCAGGATTATTTTAGTGCCAGAAAAAAGATACTCCTATAATGGTTTATAATCTTTAGGCATTTAGAATATAAAATAGCCCCCTGAACTCCCAGCTGTATGATGAGAAAGCAGGAACAATTTGAGATGTGACCCATAAACAGGTCTCTGGATGGGGCTGGCTCTCTGGCTGTTGGCTTGTGATATCCTTCAATGAAAACTTTGTGAAACAGATCTTCTTAACCTCCTACAGTGTCACAGGAGGAAAGGACAGAATCTAAATGCTGGGGCCGAACTTGACAATAGTGTCCATAAAAACTTTTCAAGTTGGATGGGAGTAGTTCCTCCCATCCATAACCTGGAAAATTCCCATTTACTCGTTCATGTCTCCCTCACCATGGGTCTTACCTCAAGTTCCAGTCTGGTTCCCATATCTTCATCCAGCCCTGTGAGGCAAGGACATCCTTGATGGAGATGAGATGTTGGGGCAACTTTGCTTGTCCAGGGCTGCATGGAGGATCTAGCATGTGGTAGCAGGAGGGAGGAAATGATGTGGTTTGATTTCCTATCACATTTTTTAGAACTTGGCATATATTGTGTTACTTAATTCTCACCACCACCTAATTCTCTCAGCTAGAGAGCTTGTTCTTTCCTACAGAGAAATAAACCGAGGCTCAGAAATTTTATGCAACCTGTGTCACATTAGTAATAAGTGGCAGAGCTAGGATCCAAGCTCATATGTTACTCCAAAGCCTTTACTTGCTTGTTCTCTTTCTTCCTTTCCATCTCTTTCTCCCCCCTCTGTGTTGGTTTCCTGCTAGTGGAGTGTGTGGATTCCCACCTCAGTGTCCTCGTTCACATTCTGTGTGACTTTGGGTATGTTACTTACCTTCTCTGTCTCAGTTTCTTCATCTCTCAGGTGAATAATGATAGTCCTTTCCTGTAGGGATGTGGTGTAGTTAAATCAGAGCACTGCTTGGTAGTATGCAAATAGTTGTTGTTACTACTATAATGTGTACCTTTCCTAGTTGCGCACTATGCTTCCCATGCTGCCTCTGGGGCTGAATGAATGGATTTGGGTAACAGCTGAGTGTGTGGCAGACAGCCAGGCTCCTTCCAGGTGGGTCCAGCAGGTGGCTTTGGGTGCACATTCAAGTGCAGCAGTCCGTGCCTTTGGCTTGACCTGGCTTCAGAGGGCTGCTGAGAACGGTTATTGTAAAGCTCCAGGAGTTTAGGCCAAGGATGGAAATATGGCTCAACATGGAGCATCAGTGTGGTTCTCTGAAACATCCCCCAGAGCTTTGCCACCCACCTGCAGTGTCACCAGAGACAGTTTGCACAGTGGTTTTAAGCAAGGCTACTGGAATCTGACCTCCTGGGTATGAATCTCCCCTCTGCTACTTAGCAGCTGTGTCACTATGGACAATTTACTGCTTTAGTCTGAACCTCTGTTTTCTCATCTGTACAATGGAGATGATAATACTAATAGACTTCATAGAAAATTATTGTGAGGATTAAATGAATTAATACCTCTGAAATGCTGGAAAGAGTATCTGGCATATTATAAGAGCTTGGAAGGTGTTGATTGTCATTATGATTGGGATAGAACCTGGTAACTTTTCTGTGTGGATAAGCAGAGAAAATCTGTTTAGAAGTCAGGGTGCTCTACAAATGGGAGAGGTTGGAGGGGGTGAAGCAAACTCAATTCCTTCTCTGGCATTCATTGATCAGTTAAGTCTCTCATCTGGCAGGAAGAAGCAAGAAGTGGGGCAGAGACGAAGGCCAAGATGATTCTGCCGTGTGGGAATTGAATACACTGGGACTGGATTCCCCCAAAGCTGTCACATGTCTGGTGCCATGCCTGGTCACAAAGAAATGTGTCTTGTCCTTCCCTCCTCTCACTGAGCTTGCATACACTGCAAAGTTACTGCTGCTTCAAGTTATTTTCACACAGACTATAATTTATTCTGGCTTCTGAACAATTTAAAGCTAATATGTATCCTGACCCAAACAGGAGAACTACACTGTGGAAAGCCTGGTTTGTGGTCACCTGCTTGGCTCAAATGTATTACGGTTATTTTCATTCTTTATTCTACAAAACTATCTGTAAAGATGAGGAGGCCCAGGGATCTTGGAGAGGCCTAAAGCAGATAGGTGTGGGTTGTTACCCCAAAAGATGTAATCTGGAATGTCAAAGTCCCAAAAGATCAAAATCTTGAAAATACAATTCTGGAAAAAATTTTAGAAGATATTTGCTTATACTTTTACCTTTGCCTCATTTTTCCCTGTGGGGATGGGTTTCTTATTTTTTTAAAAATATGATTTATTTGAGAAATACGTAAAAATATGATGGAAGACTTCATAGGGCCACTTTCTGCAAGAAAATATGCAATAATAACATACATAGTTTTGCAGACCTACATGCTCAGGTAGAATAATAATAGTCATAAGGGTATAAGAGTTCTCAGCAAAGGTTAACAGTTATGAACCATAATCATAAAGAAAGGGGACAATAAGCAAAATATGTAAACACATATCCCTGGTAGGGTTGGAAGTTTTGTGCACTCAGCTGTACAGCACTGAGAGGGACATGTCTTTTGACGAAATGGATCAAAAACTGGGTAGTCATCACGACATGCTTAGTTGCCCAAGGAACCAAGAACCTTGAGAAATTTTACCTTTTATAAATGCGGATGTACAAAAAGGACATCACTTCATGTATTGAGGAAGTTTCAACATTTTCATGTACATTCAGAATGTGTAAAAGTCAACATTGTGAGCTGCACTTTCACGGAGTGAGAGTCTTTATGTAGTGTTTACTTCCAGGGGTGGAAATTAAGGAAAAGGTGAAATTCATAACAGCAGTTGTAACCCTATAAAGCGAACATGCCTCCTCCAATGCAAACTGCACACTGAATGCAACACTTTGAACAACACTGTTGGGCAGGCATCTGCTTATCCTACCATGTACAGAATTTATTTTTGAATCAATCAGTAGCTTTGCTGGCTTGTTCGTGCAAATGTAGCTTTAATTCATTAAAAGCTTTCTGGAATTTTCTCAGCTGGAAGGTATATTTTTAAACTGAAATTTTCATCACTGTTATATTGCATGACCGATTCACTCATCTGAGTTTTCTGCCAAATGCATGGGGCTGAATGGAAAAAACAAACTTTGTTGGTAACACTTTGCAATTCACTTTTGGAAGCCTTAATTGCACCTAATGCCAAATCTGTCATTACGGTTTGGGGATTCAGTTGAAATCCACTTTCTTCTGGAAAGTCCACCAAATCTTCAAACAGGCATTCATAAAGTGCTTTTGCTTTTTGTAGTCATTAATACATAAAAGGGGGGATAATATTTCTAGATCCAATGAAGGCATGAATCATAAATATTTGATAAAATGAATGGGGACAGTTTTGTAAATTGTTTTTCTTAGCGAAAATGAGACATGCACTAGTTTTTCCACATTAGACTTAGTAGTAAGTAGTATATTTTCTTTGAGAAGAATAGTTCACCATATAAGATATTTTGTAACACTAGAGCAACCCTTATAGTGGCTTGTGCCTTTGGTTCAGAAGATCACCAAGCTTGTGGAATTCTTTTTGTTCTCTGATGAGGAACATTTTTGAAGGCAAGCATGGTGCTAAATGCAGAGGGGCAGAAGTAGTACAGTGGAAATTTGGCAACTATACTGTTTACAACTCAAAATGCACTAATCTCTTCCTTAGAATTTAGCTTCCTATCCCTCTTACATAAACCTGTATTCTTTTTTACCCAGTGGGAATTGTAGACTTTGGAATTTGGCTTTCAGGATTTCCAAAATTCAGGATTTGTATATTTAGAGACTGTGATTTTGAGATTTTGATCTTTAGGGATTTTAGACTTTAGGGATTTGATCTTTTAGATTTTAACATTTGAGACTGTGGTATCCGGAGTCATTTTGGGATTATGATAGGCACCAGTGGCAGACACTAATTTCAAAAGCCTCAAATGCAAACAGAGATGGCATGGCAGGCAGAACTGGTCCCTCTGCCTGGCTCTGTGTGAATCCCTAGGGAGGGGAGAAAGGACTATGGTTTGCTATGTCTAGGCCAGTTGTTAAGAGCATTTCTCTCTCCTAGAGGGGAAAAGGAAGCTCAGCAGGGTGAGCCCTGAGATTTAGAGCTCTTGTTCAAGGTCACTCAGCTAGTGGGCCCTGGAGTTGGGATCAAACCTGGGGCTGTCTGATGCCAAAGCCACACCCTTTCTGCTGTGTCACCTTCTGCTTTTCTATGACACTTCCCCAAGGATCCCTGTGCTATTTTCAGAAATGCGATAACAGTGTTCGTTGCAGTAATCAAGTAAGCAACCAATTTTGTTGTTCTTATTAACCTAAATGGAAATATGTAGGGTAAAATCAGGCCAATTTCATCCTGAGAAAACTATCTGCGAGCCTAAAATACTCTGTGTGAATTTGTGTGAGGAAGAGCTCACTGTCTTGTGCTGCGCTAGGGATGTGTGCCGTACCGTGCCGTGGCTGGCCCAGTAACAGAGATGTCTGTAGGAACGATGACCAAGGGACCAGTTGAGCTCCAGTGCTGCTCGCATTGCAGGACGGATGCACAACTAGTATGAGGTCACCGTGGGCTGGTGGCCCTCCCCTGGGTAGAACATACACAGAAGCAGGTATATTAGAGTGGCCCTTGGAAGGCTCCTAGGCTGGAGCTGGGCCACTTTGAGTGATTTGGAACCTGGTTAAATTATGAGCCATATTTAAGCTGTTCCTGTTGGAGCTGTGTGCTGTGGGTCACACTGTCTGCATTCCTCACTAACCTGGGAACTTCTGACAGAGGAAGAGTGATCCAAAACCCACTGGTAGAAATGATGCAACTGGTACTTAAATCATCAAGTTTCCAGACCTTAGAAAATGGGTTCTGTGACACAGGAGGCTGAGGCATGAGAAACGCTATGAGTTCAAGGCCAAATTGAACTATAGAGCAAGACTCTGTTTCAAAAACAAAAACAAAAACAAATAAACAGACCAAAGAAAAAAGAAAACTAAAATTGGTTCTCAAACTTTATGTGCCAAAACATTATCTAGGAAGCAGTTAAAATGCAGATGTTTGGGCTCCATGTTGAGAGTGGATGAGCCCAGGGTTTTGCATGTAACAAACGTACGGGAGTCCTCGTAGGGCTCATTCAGGAACCACTTTGAGATCAGGGGCTTCAGGTCTGAGAATGGTGGGTATCAAAATCCTAGAGAGCTGAACCTCTCAGGTGGAAGCAGCCAGTACAAATGGTCGCAGAGCAGCAGTGCAGTCAGTGGCCTTAGAATTCCAGACTGGAGTTTAGTGCAGGGTGTCAGTCCCCGTGGGTGAGGGAGGGTAGAAAGGAGGAAACAGGGCAGAAGCCCAGACAAGCAGGATTAGATAAGGAAGATTTAGCCCACAGCTCAGGGGGACCTGCCAGGGCCAAACTCATCTCTAGTACATTGAACATGGAACAGATCCTTTAATACCCATGGGAAGTTGTTGTCACCCTAGAGTTAATGACAAGAGGCCAAATGATCAGGGTTTGGGATGAGTTAGTGTGGTTGGTTTAAAACCTGTAAGTGGATTTCCATCACACTGAGAATGTCTGCCTGCAGTTCCACTTGTTAATTATATGCTAGCAAAACTTGAAGAACTTGGTTCTTTAAAGATTCCAAAGTCTCAGCCTATACCCTAGGGCTTTCCAAATTCTATTCACTTGGCTTCATCCCCTTTACCCACCGGATATATTTTGTTACATGGCTGTGAATACAAGGTGTCTTCTGTCTCTCCTCCTACCTGGTTATTCCCAGCCCCTTCAAAAGCAACTAAAGGACGTTCAAGTCTCTCCAGTGACTGGGGCCCTGAAACCCTTGCCAGGACCTGACTTTGTTACTCTTCTGGCCTTCTCCTCTGTCCCTAGAAACAGGGATTAGGGTTGCAATGGAGAAGAGGACATAGAGTCCAGTTGACTGGAAGAGTCTTGGAAATAGTGGGAAAGCAGAGGCCAATGGGCTCTCTCTAAAGAATCAGAGGTGTTGGGTTGATCGAATTCAGGGGACTTTGGCCCTAGTGGCACTGTGGCCCTAAGTCCAGGAATGGTCTGGAGATAGGAGTGGGGGTAGAAAGGGCCACAGGTATCCCTGGTGTCCCCAGCACATACCTTCACATTTAACTCTTCATATACAAACTTGTATTTATGTGTCTTGATGTAGGTGCCCAGCAAGGTGTGTGTGTGTGTGTGTGTGTGTGTGTGTGTGTGTGTGTGTGTGAAGTATGCGTTGAGACAGGAAACATGCCTACAAGTTTCGGCAGTGTCTTGAGGTTTCCAGCCGGTTGGGGGAACACAGGCAGGGTGTCCTCACAGTCATTGGCTCCAGCTACTTATCCAATGGCTACACCACCCACTGGCTCAGCCATATCTGTGATGGACAGGTAGTCAGTTTTCACATCATCTGTCTTCTTGTGCTTGCATGAGGGATAGGCAAACAAGGTCTCTGAGT
The DNA here is from genome assembly GCA_004027595.1 of Dinomys branickii. Classification (NCBI taxonomy): domain Eukaryota; kingdom Metazoa; phylum Chordata; class Mammalia; order Rodentia; family Dinomyidae; genus Dinomys; species Dinomys branickii. Next base: position 23,234 of record PVLD010003944.1, read on the forward strand.
GTGTCATGTTTTGTGGGGGGAGTGGCTCATGCTTTGTCTTTCGTCTGTAAATTCTCAGAACTACCTCTGCTTTCCTTGCTACACATGCAGCTCATGACTCATTCTTCAACTGTCTATTCAGAAGTCACTGCTCCAGAAATGGCTTCCTGACCCCTGCTCTAAAGGGGGTCACCTAATAATCCTCCCCTTGTTCTTATCTTGACTAATCCTCCTGGCTTTTATTACACTGATGGATATTACTTTAGTTATATTATTTCTATATTAGTCATCTCTCTTCCTCATTGTCCTGTAAATGCATTGAAGGGATGATCAGTCCTTTCTCATTCACCCCTTGCCTCCCAATTCTTTGGGAAAGGTACTGTGTTTCTCCATGGCTCCTTGCTGAGTGAGGAAATAGATGAACCAGTGAACAGCTGGCCCTTCAGAGCTTTGATGGAAGGTAGTCAGCAAGTCATTAAAGAGAAAGGAAATAATACAAGTACAATTAGAGAAAGGAGAAGTGATGCCTGACATCTTTAGGATCTGTTGGGTAAACCTACTGCTAGCGCATATGACTTGTGTAGGAGCAGAGTGGGAGATCTGCCTGGAGCAAACTCAGCAGGCTGAGTTTGAATTCTGAGCTGAGGATGTGAAACTTCACTCATTAGGTAATGGCAAGTCCCTGAAGGCTTCTGGGCAGGAGAAGGCTAATAGCCATGGGGAGACCAGTCCACAGTGATGTCCTGCATAAGAATGTAGAGGTAGGAAAGGCAGGAGGAGGATGTTGCTGCAGTAGCCCAGGCAGGAAGCGATAGATTGCTGAACCGGGGTAGTCACAGTGGGAGGCGAGAGAGAGAAACAGATGTGAGGGGTGTGGGGAAGGAAGAAAGGGTGGGCTTCGGTGGCTGATTGGATGTGGGGGCGAGGGAATTTCTCAGCCATTCAAGGGGAAAATGCTGCCTCCCTCCTCCTGCTAACTTCACTCAATGGCAGGAGTGTATCAGTGACAAAGAGCTGGCAATGATATGAGCCTGGAAGCATCTATAGAAAGTAACCAAGTACAGGCAGCTGAATGTGAATGAAGAAAAATTTGTATCACTAGACAGTTCTACTGCAAAATGTGGAAGGAAACAAGCATTTATTTAAAAAAAAAAAAAGCATCTATTGAGAACACGGTGCCCCATCCCTTCCAGTGGCTGAATTGCTCTAGAGGAATCCACTCCTACCCACTGTCATGTGGGCTGTGTGTCCTTGAAAAGAAGATTGAAACAATGGCCAGAATCAGTTTTCCTCAAGCTCTGTGATCATCAGATCAGTCTGAACTTCAGTTATGCCAGAGATGGGACATGCTGTCTTGCTAAAATATGAGAATTTTGGAGAAATTACACAAATACATCAATTAAAGCTACAGTTGGCCAATTCCATGGCAGTTGTTCCCATTAATCATGTACACCTCTGCAAGTTGCTTGACCATTCCGGGTCCAGATCTCACTTGTGCAGATTAGGGTCAGGAGGAGATGTGATTCTGTGTCCCTGGTGGAACCTACTTGTGGTGGCTCCAGCTGCAATGGGGAAGAGGAACTTACAGACTCTGTTTAGGTGCCAAGTACCTGGAGTTAAAACTTTGAAGGAATCATCTTCCTTTTCCCCACTCAGCTCCAGTGTTAAACAACATTCCCATTACTTCTCTATTAAGTAGAGACACTCACTAACGGATTTCCTTCTTTTTAGGATGAGGTCATTTTATACTCATTGTTATGGTTGATACATTGTGTCAGCTTGGGGAGTCTAGAGTTTGGCTCAAGTAATTCAGCAGTTGTAAATCTTGGGGTAAAAAGGACATGCCCTTACCCTTCTGGGATGTTGTTTATTGTGTTAATTTGAGAAGTTTAAAAGGTTAACTATGTGATTCAGCAGGGAGCCAGGGTGCTTACTTTGTATTCATCCTGAACCTGTAGAAGAGGAGGGCATGGAGATTCTGTGAGTGCTACACGTCCCCTGGGTGGGGGTAGCCTGTCCACAATGTAAGGGAAGGAAAGAGGCTGCTTGCATCCATTCCTCCCTTTGCTCTGGTTTTTGCTGTGCTCTGCTGCTATGAAGTTTGCCCTCTTCCATGTGCCACTCTGCCTCTGAAGCAGCCAAGTATGGACTGAAACCACCACAAACTGTAAGCGAAATAAACCTTTCTTTTCTTCATTTTGGGTGTTGGGTATTTTGTCTCAGCAACAAGAGTAAAGTAACCAAGACACTCATCTTCTACTGGGTTATGTGTAGAGTTAATGTAATTTTGACTGAAATTTATGTCCTACCAGGCAAGCAAGAGAACATCACAGTTAGGAAGCCAGGGCAGGGGAATCCTGGAGATATAGGTTAAGGCATATGAGTTTCAGTTATGGAAGATGAATAAGTTCTGGAGGTTTAATGTATAGCATGGACACTATAGATAAGCATATTATAATGTATATAAAATATGCTAGCGGAGCAAGTCTTAAATGTACTCACCACATACACACATGCACATGCTAACTGCTTAAGGTGATATGTGCTAGTTAACTTGGTTGTGGTGGTAATTTCACAATATACTCGTCCATCAAAATATCATATTAAATACTTTAAATATATATAACTTGTATTTGTCAATTATACACCCCAACACAGCTTAAAGAAAACAACAAAATAACACAGAAGCAAATGAAACAGGAAGTAAGTGTGGAGTTGGGATTTGAACCCAGAAATTCTGACTCTGAGTTCCCTGCCCGATACACTTCTTATTGCAGTCCCTTCCATCAGTCTTCTAGGGCGACCATAACAAAATATCACAATTGGTGCCTTATCAAACACAAGCTTATTTTCTCATAGCTCCTGACTGAAAGCCCAAGACTGAGGCTTTGGCAGGTTTGAGTTCTCCTAGGGCCTCTCCTAGGAAGTCTTTCTTTGGCTTGTTGATGATGGCCTTCTTGCTGTCTTCTTACATGGCCTTTCTTCTATGTGTCTGCATCTCTGGTGTCTCTTCCTCTCATTCCAAGGACAAAAGTCATGTGAGATCAGGGCTCACCCTTGTGATTTCATTTAACCCTAATTACCTCCTCAAAGGCTCTGTCTTCAAATAGCATCACATTGGGGATTTCCTAAGATTTTGAAGTTCCGTCTTTATTTGGTCTTCGTTTTTTTTTAATCCCAGACCTGTAAAGGTTATGGCTACTGAAAAAAGTTATTCTGGTATAAGTCACAGAACTGAACTAAGGCCTTGTCTTATCAGCCTTTTATTTTTATGGGGGAGGGGTCATCTTGGGTCAGCTCTTGTCCTGATGGATTTTACCTGCATGTGGATCCTGGCATAGGCCCAAGGGTCATGCTGTCTGAACTTGAGAGTACTCTGCAAAGTTTACTACCCTCTTTCCCTGGGGTGATATTCTAAATATTTAACAACCAGTATAGTTATGGCACTGACCATTCAGCTATAAACAGCTGGTTCAGCTGAATTAATATGTTTTGGCTGAGAGTCAGCTCTGACTGGCCCATCAGTCCCTGCTATGGTTTAGATTTCAAATGTACCCCAAAGTCTCATGTGCGCAGCGGTGGGGCTTTTGTGATTGGATCAAGGGGGTACTATGCTCAGCAGGGGGTTATTCACGCGTGGATTCTTAGTTGAATGTGCCATTAGGAGCTGAGGCCTTTTCACAGGTGGGACATTGGGGTGTAACCTGGAAAGGCATCGTGTTGTCCTTGGCTTTCTTGTTCGTCTCTCTCTCTCTGCTTCCTGGGTGCTGAGGGTTGAAAAGCTCTCCTCTGCCGCGCTCTTCCACTACACCATTTCTGCCTTGGAGCCAGTCAACCATGGAGCCCTCTGACACCATGAACCAAAGTAAACCTCTTCTCATTTATGTTGTGGGAGTCAGATATTTTGTTTCAGTGATGGGAAAGTGACTAGTACAACTCCCTTCCTAATGATGTATTTATGCAACGTTTCCTCTATGGCAAAAAGTGAAGTGATTGCTCTTATGCTCCATCAACCTTCAGTGCCCTGCCTGCAGCACCCTACCCTTTTCCTGCAAAATACTCTGCTTTCTTCACTGTAGCCAGAGTTCCATTCAGTGAGTATCTCAGAACACTTTTTGTGTATCAGATACCGCCCTGGATCCTGGGAGTAGGGAAAGGAACAAACAGACACATTTGAGAATTTATATTTGAGAATATTCCAATATTTCTACTGCTTCTTTATAAAGTATTTTGAGTTACAAAGTTATAAAGTATTTTGAGTTGCAACTCAATATTTTGAGTTACAAAGTTATTGTACCATTGGGGATGGGAATGAAGGAGGAACAACAAACGTGATGAAAGTGGAGGGGTCTCCTGCTTAACTCTTGCCAGCCTCAGTCTACCTCTTTGAGAGGTGAGACATTTCCCCTTGCACTTTTCGGCTTGCCTGGATCTTGCTCCTACATGGATTACGTACTGGAACCACTCCAACCATATGTCTGACTCATGTTTTGCTGTCCCATAGAAGTTCTTACCTAACATACTGTGTGGCACAGTGGATACTGTGTAACGTTAGACTCTTTCAGGTCTTTTTGGACAATGAGCTAAGATTTCTCTCCCAAACCTTACCTTTCTTTTTACCTTCTCTCATTTCTTCTCGGCAGGATGCCAAGTCTCAGCAGGACTCTTAGTGGAATTGCTCCATGGTTTGATAGACAGAAATCTAGAAGCCTCCTGCCTTTACTTCTTCCACGTAAGGCATGCTGTTACACCAGTAGAATCAAGTTTGCTCTATCTTGAGCATGCTAGTGTGGAATTCTGATTTCTTTCCCCCAGGCTTGCACTGCTCTTTTCCTGCTAATTCATTTGCTTTTGGTAATTTTATACCATAAATCATGACTGAATCTGGTGTGCATTCTCATTTGGACCCTAATATTCTTCATTTAACACTAGAATATTGCAGTTAAGTAATTTTTGGTTGTGCTAATGGAAAACCCAAACTAGATAGGCTAAACCTGAAGGGGGGTCTATTTGCTTTGGAACTAGTTTGGATAAGGCTTTAATTAGGACGCAAATGAAGTGATGAGAACCTGGCTTTTTCCCCCTATCCTTTGGCTATTTTTCCTTAACATTGGTCCCATGTTCAGGAGACCTTTCTCTTGTGTGTGAATATGACTGCTAATTCTTACCTGGTGGTTTCCTCATTCACATCTGTGAGGAGTCCTGATTGGCTTGATATTGATCATACCTTTTCCTCAACCAATCACAGGGGCCAGAACAAATGAGCTAGAGTGGCCTAGGCCAATTATTATTATTATTAGCCTTTTCTTAGTACCAGGAATTGAACTCAGGACCTTGTGTTTGCCAGGCAGGTGCCTGTGCCACTGAGCTATATAGCCCCAGCCCCTGGCCTAGACCAATTAGGCCTGAAGTCCTGTTGCTACTGGTAGAGATGATCTCAACTTCATTGCCTAGGTTGAAATTTCAGGATGATGTTAGGAAAAGGCAAAGGGAGAACAGATTCTTGGGTTCTGACAGTCGTGCTCTACATGAAGCAACTTGACCCTTGTGTTGTATTTCCACCTTTGCCTTTCCCAAATTTGTATGGCTTTCAGTATGGTTTCATTGATATAAGTTTTGTGAATGTTTCAGTCTGTCTTACAAGTCCATCAAATTACACCCCTTAGTTCCTTCTTGGGAGTGAGGTCTCAGAGATGTCATGTCACTTTACTTGACCCCATAGCAACTCATTATACATAGCTTATACTCTTTCCTACAACAGAAAGGGGAAAGCATGCCACAAACTGAATACATGTTAATAGTGGCAGATACATTGAATACAGGTAAAACAAGCCAAGTTTTTCAGGTCTTAGAAATAACTTTATTTATTTTCTTGGTTTAATATCCATAATATTTATTACAGGTTATGGTCTTTAAATGTATGTTCCTTAAATTTCAGTTTTATCCTGATAAATTACTCAAAGTTGTTGAAGAAGCCTTAGCAGTGATCTAATGCAAGCCTCTCAATTTTTTAAAATTAGAAAATAGATCCAAAGAGTTTATGTGCGCTGCCATGCGCATGTCTCTGGCATCCTGATCTCAGTCTAGTGCTTTCATTGTCCTTGTGGACAGAGACGGTGGTGGGGTTGTGTACCAAGTGGCAGTGGGCCACATGACTAAGTGTTCTCACTACAGTTCCTACCTGGCACTGACATTCTCACTGGAACAGCTAAGGCTCCCATTACAAAATTGTGTTCATTCTACTTCCTTTAAATGAGTAGGATTTTATTATTAAAATTAATGAAGTTAAATACCATATTTTCCTAGCAGATCATAAAAGAAATAGAAGGCAGAAGTACACTTACATACTTTCTTACTATTCATCAATTGTGATTTATAAGTAAACTCATCATAGCCATCTTTTCAAACTTTGACGGAAGTTTTTTCTGATGAGAAAAATCTCCATGAGATTAATACAGTGCTTTGGAGTATCAGTCCTCTTAGGGAGCAAATGTGCTTGCAGCTGCTTTTGGCTGATAGCATCCACTCATTCCACAATGAGTTGGTGAGTTCTTCACACTAGAAAGTGAAGCTTTAGTTCTCAGTTTACTGAGACTGGGGGCTGGGCTTTACTTTTCTTAGTCTTCATTTGTGTGATTACAGTTATCATAGTAGTGACAACATACGTGTATATATAAATGCATGTATATGTATATGTGTACAAATATCAACATATACTTTTAGCTATATTAGCTCAATTAATATTTGTAACATATTTACTAGTAAGAATTATTATTGCTACATATATATTTTACAGCTGAGAAAGTAAAAGTCTAGGAGGTTACATAACTTACCTAAGGTTACGCATCTGGTAAGTGGGAGACCTAGGATTCAAACCTAGGCAGTCTGGCTCTGGAGTCCATGTCCCAAACCTCTACAGACAGTGAGAGTCCTCAGTAGAGCCTATATAGGCTGGAATTAAAAAGCTATTTATTTATTCATTTATTTATTTATTGACCGGAACCCCTTCTCTAGTTGGCTCTTTGGCTTCCTCAATTGTCAAAAGAGGCATTTCACTTAGATTGCTGACTCAGTTACTTTTTTAGTCACTGAGACAATACCCAACACCCACAAGTTAAAGGAGGAAAAGTTTGTTTTAGCTAACAGTTTATAGATGTTTCTGTCCAGAGTCGGCTGGCTCCATAGCAGGGTGGCATGAAAGAATGGTATCACAGAGGAGAAATAGTCCATGGCACGACAGGCAGGAAGCAGCAAGCCTCACTTCTTTCATTCCCTTTTCGTTTCATTCAGGCTACAAGTCTATTGGTTAGCGCTACTCAAACTCAGGATAGGTCTTCTGTCTTCAGTGGACTAATCTGATGATGACATGTCCTAATCCATATTCACACACCCTAGATCCAGACACCTCTGAAAAGCCTCATCTATGAACACATGAGGCTTTGGCATAAACCATAACAACTGCATAAGCTGTAACAACTAAACACCCTTCGTCTTAGTTATTTTTTAATGCACCCCCAAAGTATATTGTATCTTTAAAAACTCTCTCACAGTAGTCAACAGAAATCTTGGTAACAATAAATTAAATGAAATAGGATGTTATTTTTTATACTAGAGAAGCTCAAAGGTGGTGGAAGTGTTCATGGCCATATAGATGCTCACGGATGCCATCGGACTCCACAGTGACTTCTATTTTCTTGCTCTGTCAGTCATAGTACAGCATGTGACTTTCATCCTCATGATACCAAGATGGCTGTGTGCCTCCAGGAGTCTGATCTTGTTCCCAGTGTGCAGAGAGAGGGGAGAAAGAAGAGAAAGTGCTGGTACTCAGCAAATTGAAGCTCTCCTCAGACTTCTCCCTTCCCCTGCTGACTTCTGCTTCTGTCTCATTGGCTAGAATTGGGCCACATGACTTCTCCTAGCTATGAGGAAGTCTGGGAAGGTAAATATTTTCATCTGAGGATATTGTAGTCTGAACAGAATCAGAGATTTCTAGTCAGACAAAAGCAGAGACAAGGATGAAGGAATAGCCAATAGCTCTCATGCATATCGCTATGATTTGTGTCTTTTAAATTTAAAAGCAGACAAATAGATGATCAAATAAACAAACCCCTTTAATTCTCTTTTCTTTTTTCCTTTCCTGGGTGGATACTAGAGTTCCTCCTGTATTGCCTACTATTATTGTTAAAAATAATGAATTACTGATGATATATAGTTAATAAAGTTATTAACTAGCAATATATATAAAAAGTCATGGACAATTAGACTAAGGACCTCTTCATTCACCTATCTAAGGGAAGGGATGAGCCTGATTCCTTGTGGAAAGGGAAAGCTAGAGGGGCAACATGGGCTGGTTGAACAGAGAATTTGGGTTCTAATTTCATTTAGTGTACCCATTGGGAAGTGAAACTTCATTTATAAATCACAGTTTATCCTACTTTATTATAACAATTACATTTTTTTTTTTGGTACTAGGGATCGAACTCAGGACCCTGCGCTTGCTAGGCAAGCGCTTATTCCACTGAGCTATATCCCCAGCCCCCCCTACTTTATTATATATAAGTAAATAAAATGATGGACTAAATCATTTGCATTCCTTGGAAATTATCTGTTTAAAAAAGTAAATGTGAGATAAAATATGTATTCATTAATATAGGTCCCACTGGGGAAACATTAATTTGGAATTTGTCATAACTCTGGGAGAAGTCAGATTTCAGAGGGATGCTTTCATCTTCTTAAGAGAATAAACTATTTGTAGGCACTTTAAAGCACTTTTATTTTATAAAAATAAAAGGAATGATAAATAGAGTTTTTCTTAGCCATTCTGGATTTTGCTTGGCAATATACTGTTATCTTAGGTCTAGTTTTACTTTTTTTTCTGAAAAGCAAAAAAATGTATTTCTTTAAAAATGTTTTATGATTCAGACTTTTAAATGGATTTAGAGCGATCTCTCTATTTACATATTTCAGTGCATTCTTGCTGCATTATCCCAGTAGAAAAATCCATCTCAGTGCTGTCTCCGGATTCATCTGTGCGGCAGGGAGAATCATGACTATCTGGGGACAGTGGTCTTTGTTTCCTTCCCTTTTAGAAAACATCTTGGCAAGGCAAATGAGTTCAGTCCTTAGTAGGCTAAAGATTTGCTGAGCTACTCCCCTCACTGCCTGTGTTTTGAGATGACATACGTAACCTGCCCGTTATTAAACACGGCAGGTACGTTGGTGTTCAGTAGATGAGATCCACAATTGTTAAAGGCCTATGGTACATGATTAGGGAAGCAGAACCTGAAGCCTGACATCCTGGGCCTAGAATTCCATTGCTGATTCAACTTACTTCTCTATGACCCTCATTTTCATGTCTATATGTTGTGTGGATTCAATGAGACATGATGGGTAAGATGTCACACAGTCTGGCACATACTACGTCTCCAATAAGTGATAGGTATTAGTGTTTCTGTTTTTGTTACCAGTGTGGGTATGTGTTTCACCTGAATTTGCATGAACTAAATCAGACACATATAACACAGGATGTTCTCCTATGTACTTCCTAAAGTCTATGTTGGGCTGTTTAAAGTCAAGAAGTTTAATGCAGAGTCTGCCATCACTGTAGTGGGTATTGGCTACCTCTGAGCTGAGGGTCATTTGGGAAAGGCTTCGTTTGCCCTCTGCGTAAGTCAGAGAGAGAGGAACTTTGGTTGTCAACTTTCTAACACCAGATGGCTCAGTTGTCTTTAAGAAACCATGATGTGCATTTTGTAAAAGTCTCTGACAGAGACTTTTGCTTGCTCTGTGGCCTATGTACCCTGTCTAGATTTTGTGGTACCCTATTTCTTGATCATAAGGGGCATTCATTTACTTATAGAAAGACTCAGTCCTCTCCTGATTCTTTACACAGTTTTTATCAAAGGTAATCATGAATGTTTGCACATGCTGCTAAGGGAGAAAGCATTCTAATACCACCCTGGGGAAGTGGTATAGATCTGCTATTGATTGCTCACATTTTTCCCTTCCATGTTAGGCAGAAGGCTAGGTGAGCACCACTCCCAATATGATTGGTGTTTAACACTGGCACGGTATTTTGTGTTTTTAAAAAGCTTCAAAAATCAATTCCTCATTAACCTGATTGAAAGAGAAGTTATGCCTCCTCTGCTGTGTTCTGAACAGGACATAGATCACTGCAGATGCTCAATAAATATTAAACATTTAATCTTCATCATTTCTCCCACCCGAATAGGTCACTAGAATCCACTGTCTTAGGAATGAGACCCTTCACTTCTAAACCAATGTTATTTTTTATAATCTACAGGAGGGCTTTCTTATAGAAGTGTGGAACCAGCTTAGTGGTGCTGGAGTTAGAGGATAGACATGGAGTTACGCTTTGCTCTCAGTGCTCTTGTTGGTAATCTCTGAAAGGAAGACCAAGAAATGGAGTTACTTGAAATTTTGTGGCACATATTCCTACAGTTGAGCAGAATCTCTCCTACAGGGAAGAAGCTATGTGAGAGCACACAAAGATATAGAAATTTGAGGCCATCAATCTCAGTGCTGCTAGTCTTCTAAAACTTTCAGACACATACACATATACACATACATACGCAAATGGCATAGACACATCCTACCTAGTCTTCCAGATGGAATGGTATGTGGAATTTTGGAATACTGGCTTGTGTAAGGAACAATGATGTTCACTTTATTTCTCTGAATTTTCCATAATGAGATCACTCGGTTTGGAGCATTTCCTTGCTCAGCCTCTTGGAGAATTTCGCTGTGGAGTGCAGACACATTTATGCAGGGGTCTGGGAGGGCACCGCTCCAACATCTTTTCTGGCTCCCAGAAGTAGGTTAAGGGGGTGAGCAAGCTGGTGATAAGACTCAATCTGGAGGGGGAAGATTTATCTGGATAAGATGCCTGCTTAAAGCTCAACTTCTCCGGGGAAATGCAGCAGCTGCGCTGTGCAAGTGTTTTCAGGCCGTCTCTGTGGTGCAGCAGAGGCAGCATGTGATGGGGAGTAAGTGCTGCTCAGTTACAGAAAGAGCACTGATAACTGCCTGGCCGGTAAGGTCAGACCATGAGCTTTAAGCGACCAGCTTAGAATTCGCCATCGTGTGGGGACACTTTCTCATTCTGGTTTAATGAAGTTTGTACAAATCTTGAATTCAGTGAATGATGTGTTAGAGTAACATATTACAATTTCTTTTCAGCCTCTCATTTTTTTGTTTGTTTGCCAACTGGGTCTACCCACTTGTTCAAAAATATCCAGAGAAGAAAGTATAAATTCTTGATTGTAGGAACTGAGAATATTCTAGATTTTGTCAGTATGACTATTTCACACTACAGTGATGTCTCTCGTGAGAGATTTTTGGAATACTTGTGGAATGATAAACTACACAATATCGGTATATGCGTTGAATTTTCTCTTTCTCTTTCTCTTTCTCCTTCCTTCCTTCCTTCCTTCCTTCCTTCCTTCCTTCCTCCCTCCCTCCCTCCCTCCCTTCCTTCCTTCCTTCCTTCCTTCCTTCCTTCCTTCCTTCCTTCCTTCCTTCTTTCCTTCCTTCCTTCCTTCCTTCCTTCTTCCTTCTTCCTCCTTCCTCTCTCTTAGCAGAGGGAGGCAAAAGTGACTAATTAAGGATCATCAAGACAGTCAGTGGTTCCGGGTGTGTAGCCATGACTCAGGACTATGTCTCAGGGCCTAGATGTCCTTCTGAGCACCTGAGCACAACCTCTTCTGCTATTCACTCCTCCCTTGGAAATTCTCGTTGGCAATCTTTCTGTGCTGTGTCATAGAGAACTGTCACGTGTATCTAGCTGGGACTGGTGAATTGGTTTGACAAAGAACTCTTATATCTAGGGCTCTTTTCCTACCCATATTAGCTGAGAATTCATTGTTGGTCATAATGTGGTGTTACACTGGCCATGAACCTTGCATTTTGCATACGTCCCAGGTGTTTTGTAGCTTGGTGGTTAATCCTCTAGCTGTTATTATGTGGTGGAACCTTTGTTCCTGGTCTCACCAGTATCTCTGATTAAATGCCCTTATTTTTCTTTAAATACATTACATCTGTACCACTTTGGTGTCTATTTCTTTTGTGACTCGCAGGCCCATGGCTTATCTTCCCCATGCTCTACATTTGTACATTATCATCTCCTGCATTGGGGCGCCTCTTGTGCTGTCATTTCATATTACTTGGTTATAAGGCAGAGTGACTAATGCAGACTTTACAGGGATTGTAAGCTGCCATACTTTCAAAATATATAGAAGGTATAGTATAACATTTTTAAAGTATTCATTTTTTAAAAAAATTTTATTTTAAAGACAAAAGAATGGAGATATATGAACCAGAATAAGCCATAAACAATACAGAAAATACAAAATTATACAGAATATAGTAGGGAATTACCACTGGATGCTGCACTACACAATGTTATCTTCACATTAGTTAACACAAAAACATTAAAGGAAATACCAAATTATAGAGAAGATAGTAAGGAATTTGCACTGGATGCTGTATAATATGAAGTTATCTTCACTTCTGTTAGTACAAAAACAGTAGAGGAAATACAGAATTATAGAGAACACAGAAGGGAATTAGCTCTGGATGCTGTCCTACATAATGTTACCTTCACCCATTGCTCAGTTACACAGATGATGGCCCATTTGATCATTCAGTTTTTCTCCTCCCTCATCTCCGTTGCCCTACCACTCAATCAGTCATCTTCCCTGCGATAATAACTGTACTCCTGGGTTTATCTATACCCCTGGACTCTTGCCTTGGGAAGACATATAGCTGCCTCAGACTATACTATAATATACATGGGTGTATACAAACTGCCATGGTTGGAGGTGGGAAAGCACATATGCTCACAGTGGACCACCCGGCTCCACCCTGTTGCCATGCTATGGGTGGGGGTGGGTCCAGTCCATGAGGTGCCCTCAGCAGGGCCCTCAGCAGAGCAGCCACAGGGCTCACAGCAGAGCAGGCGCGGGGCCCACAGCAGAGCAGCCACGGGGCCCTCAGTGGAACAGCCGCGGGGCCCACAGCGGAGCAGCCACAGGGCCCACTGCAGAGCATCTGCGGGGCCCTCAGTGGAGCATCTGCAGGGCCCTCAGCGGAGCAGCCGCAGGGCCCACTGCGGAGCATCTGTGGGACCCTCAGTGGAGCAGCCACAGGGCCCACAGTGGAGCAGCCGTGGGGCCCACTGCGGAGCATCCGTGGGGCCCTCAGTGGAGCAGCCACGGGGCTCACAGCAGAGCAGCTGCAAGGCTCACAGTGGAGCAGCCACAGGGCCCACAGTGGAGCAGCCGTAGGGTCATGCAAGGTTCATATGTGAAAGCTGTAAGGAGACCCTCTTGGTGCACACATTAATAGTTTGGGGTGAGTCCTGAAGACCGTGGATTCGTCCCATTGTTGCCAGGAACAGGCGGTGTTTGCTCAAGCCGCCGAGACTCAAGGTGCTCCCAGAAAGAGTTCACGGTGGGAGCTGAGCCCCGGTAACCCAGCTCGTGCTTCCTGCCTGATGTTGGAGTGAGAAAGGCGTGGAGCCACGTGATCCACCTCCATCTGCATTCTCCCTCCTGTTGCGGTGCTGTAGACCCCGTCTGCTCCTCGGCTGGATCCCTGGGAGCCGCCAGGGCTCACCGCTGAGGTTCCCCGCTGCTCTCCGCTGGTAGCTGCTCACCCAGCTGAGAGGCAGGGGGCCACCATCTCGAGGCAGGCGCAGAGCTGGGCGTGGTGCGCTTTGTACTGGGTTCGACAACTGCTACCAACCGCCATTGCCTCCTTTCCTGGCTGTGCCCTCCTCTCTCCAGCCCTGGACCAGCTCTCGGAACTCCGCTTTCCTCTGGCCGAGTTGGGAGGCTTCTGTAAGTGTGGGCCTCCGAAGCTGAAGCTGAGAATGCCAGAACGAGGGCACGGGACATGGGTGTGCTTGGAGCGGTGACTTCCTCCTTCTCCTCTCCCTCCGACTGCACCATGGCAGATCTCCTATCCTTTCCTCCAGTAGAGGTTTTGCTTAGTCTTTCCGAGGGCTTCAATTCCCATTTGAGATCCTTCCTGAGTTCAGGATACCCACCTCTTTCCCTTCTGTCCTTTGTCTGAGTGGCATTCCTCCAGAAGGTTCTCTCTGTTGCCTACCTGGTCGCCATCTTGAAGTTCTCTCGTAAAATTTATTTAGTTATCTGTTACTTTCTAATGAATTGACCATTACACTTCTAAAGTTCTGAAATGGCCAACAGACCATAGAAAGATACCACTTTAGGTTCCAGTATTCATTTTTTGATGAGTAGGTCATCTCCCCAACAGTGATAGGAAGGTTACCAAAGGCAGAAACTCTTCTTCTCTTTATTGCCTCCAGAGTCTGGTACTGTGTCTGCAAAGAACGTATGCTCAGAAACTGTTGGCTAGTTGATCATTTTCTGTACTTAAAGTTCTGCCATCTGCTGAACTATTACCAGGCATATCCCATGATGCTTTTGTGATTTTTAGATAACCAGGTTGCCCAATGAAGTGTGGATGAATTCTTTCTAAAAGGTTAGGTGTTGATTAACTGATTAGCTCCTTCATAAGAAAAGCAGTTTTCTCTTACACCGTTACAGATGTATAGTTGTGCTTTTCAGGAGTCTGTTTTTGAAAGGTGTAGGGAAGTTTAAAGGTGTCTCATAGTAGGAAGGCTTTTATTGTCACAGAGAACATCTCATAGCTTCAGGACTCCTGATACTTGGGCCAGTTAGAGAGTTCTCATGGATCATTCTGTGACACTCTTCATCCCTACAAAGCCCAAGAAGCCCAGAGTGGGTTCTTCCATATACCTTCCGCCTCATTAGCAGGAGTAGGTTGCATTGGGAGAATGAGCATTTCTCTTTCAAAGTCAGATTGCTGAACTATAGCTTACATACAGAAAGCAGCACAGCACTTGTTTAGGGCTCACTTTCCTAGCTAGAGCTTAAGAGATTACAGTGTCAGGTGTTGTACTCTCCCTTCCTTTGGGTCAATTATTTCTGCCCAGAAAGTTTTCTCTGGAGTCTCATACTTTTAAAAAGTTTTTATAGATTAAAAACAATTAAATTGGAAGATGCATTTCATTTTTTTTTTTTTTCCGGGACCGGGGATCGAACTCAGGGCCCTAGTGCTTAGCGGCAAGCACTTAGCCCACTGAGCTGTACCTCCAGCCCAGAAGATGCATTTCAAATACTCTTGTTCTATCCCTCGTGGTCCCTTGACTCCTCAGATGATCTAAGGTGTTTCTAGCTGACGCTATGGAGTAGAGAGATGCCTTTGTAAGCAATTTGCTGGAAACATGCCTGGAACTAATTGTAATCATTCTTTTCCCCCTTTTCCTTTTTCTCTTAGCAGTGTACAAAACTTGTAGTTATTGAATGTTCTGAGCTACTTTACACCAGGAAGACTGGAAGAAATGAGGGTGTGAATTGGGCAAATATGAGGCATTAAGGAACAGAACATTTGGTTCCTGTTAAAAAAAGTGATTTACTGGCAATTTTAAGAACTCATTTCAGGAATCCAAGTGCTGCATTTTCTTTATTGAAAGAGCCTTCCTCTTTTTTGGTCAGGGTGGCCCTACTTTGCTGCACTTCTGCTACCAGCCCACTGGTAGTTTGGACCAAGGGCCAGTTGGTCTCTGAAAAAAGAGCAAAGGTTCCCATTTACTTATGGTACCTGAGCTGTCTGGAGCTGTCTTGCCATTATAGCCACGGTTACTGCTATTGTTGTTTCTTGCCATTACTCTTGGCTATCTGTGTTAGAGAACACAAGAAATTACATTTAAGATGGGGTCATGCCTTTTCCTCTTCTTCTTTGGAAGGTTTCTCGCATTTGGAGTGGGGTTTTTCAAAGGCAATTCACCGGGGCCTTGCTCTGGACTGTGACCCAATGTAGTGGTATGGCGTTCGGCACAGTGCAGGTCCGTCTTAGGTTGTGCCCAGTGGGGTTAGTGACTGCACGTACTGGAAGGTCTTCATTACAATGCTTAGTTGCCACTGGCACAGACAGAATGACATTATACAATGTGGCCCTGAGTTAATAGAGTGATGTTTTTGAAAAAACAAACATAATAGAAGTTGTACATCTAAATGAGGGTTGTGCCCTTCAAGAGTTGTAGCTTGGAAGTGGTGCATTTAATCCATTGATACTTTCTTGGGCCAAGCATTGTTGTAACTTGTGATTTGAAGTTGCCTTCAGGGTCTGTGGTATATTAAAACTATATTTATAAAATATTTATTGTGCTTTTTCTTGATTAAAAAATTACATAGGGTTCTTGCAGAAAGTTTGGAAAGTACAGGAAATGCAATTAAAAAATAAATTATCCATAATCTTAATAGCCTAAGATGACCTCTGTCAAAACTGCTGTATTGCTTCTTGGTGATTCTTTATACACTGGCAAATATGGATGCAAATCTATACACCCTGACATATGTATCTCTACTAATTGAACTGGGACAATAATTTTTTATACTGTTATTTAAGCTGCCTGATAGTGGTTCTTTGTGGTCCAAATAATTTTCTTTAAGAGAGTGGACTTTTACTTTTGGAAATAGTTGGAATTATAGAGAACAAAGCCATGGAATCTTCATTATCAAAATGCCTCATATATTTTGGGAAAACAGACAAACTCATGTGGCTAAAGAATAACAAGTTTGGTTTTCTTGAGTGGATCCACCTGACTTAATGCTATATGAAAGAGCAGAGCTCCATGAATGTTTTAAGCCATGGTAAATCATTGGCTTAAGTATGGATTGTAAAAATGAAAATCTTGAAGGACAAGGTACTCTTTTAGGTATAAAATACTATAATTAAAAAGCATAGAACCACACTGTAGCGAAGCAAGATATTTTCTCCCAGTCTTGGGTCTTCTGTGTTTGAAGTGGTATGGTGATGAGGCAGCCTCACTTTTTGGAAAGCCACCTTTTGCAGAATCCTGAACATTTCTTAATGCACCCAGGACAAGAGTCTGTAAAGAGTTCCTTATTTCATGCAGGCTTGCCCGGGAGCACTGCCCTCTATTTTATGTGAATAGCTGGTATTCTTTGCTCTGGGGCAGTCAGAAGGTTGGGCTAAGAAAGGCTGCAGTTTTAAAAATAGTACTTGTTAAATACATTGCCATTTATCCATGCAAAAATAATAAAAGTAAATGTATACTGAAATAATAAATGTGTATTAATATACATTGTAATTACACATCATTGGGATTGCTTTGTAAAAGAAGACAGGACAATCAAGCAGGATTGTGGACTTTATTTGTCACCAGGGTCTGTTCTATTCACGATGATCTCTGCACTGGTTGCCTGCAGTTGCTGAGATCCTAGCGGGCTAGACAGAGCATTATTAAGGCAAAGCTGGTACCTTCTCACATATCAAGAGTAACGACTTAACAGCAGAAGTTACTATTCTGCCCCTCAGCCTGCGCATCTCTGTCTTATCACCAGTGGCTGCAGGCGCAGATGCAGGTGCAGGTGCAGGTGTGGAAACAGAAGTAGGTGGAGATGGAGGTGGAGATGTTTGGGGAAAACGGGACTCGGAAGCTGGCCCCGCTCCGTCAACTTCCGGTCCAATTGAGCTCTTAGGTTTTCCATAGACTCTCTCAGCAAGTTCTCCAATTTTAAGACTTCTCTGGTCTCTCTTCATGGGCTCATACTTTGTGGGCATCCAGATTCAACTAACAAATATTAAATTCCTAGTATGTAGCAGAGAAGGTGAAAGGCCACTTCACAAGTATTTCCATTTCTATTCCCACAGTATTTCAATTTTTCCAGTCATGGAGTTGGGGTGTAGATGGTGTTAGGAGCTGGGCCAGCATCATGCCATTGATCAGTGGTGGAGGTGAGGTTTGAACCTCAGCATTGGGACTTCATAGCCAGTATGCCTTCCACGTCACTGCTTCACATCGTGCATCTCTCATTCATTCAGCCAATAATTTTATGCCTTTGTTTACTTATTTATTATCATTTTCTCCTAGTGAAATATAAGCTCCTTCAAGGTAGAAACTTTGCTTTGACCACACTGTATTTCCAGTACCTGGAATTATGTTTTATAAGGAGAATTTCTCAATAATGGTTTTGTATTGTTTACTGGAAAGAGAACATTTGTGTGGAAATCTGGCTTAGCTTTTCTCTAGCTGTGTGACTCAGGCCAAGTGACTTAACCTCTCTGTGCCTCTGTGTGTGTGTGTGTGTGTTACAGTATTAAACTAGAACTTGGTTCACACAAAGTGCTTAATAAATGTTCACTGTTTTAATTTGCTGAATGAATAAAATGTTTGAGTGCCTACCACATGCTATGTTTGGGAACAAATGGTGAACAACACCTTCACTGTCCCAGTCCTCATGGAACTCACAGCCTAGGGAAAGGCAGGGTTGAGCAGGTAGTAAATTCTGTGAGACGGGGCATACAGGATGCTAGGAAGCATAAAGGCAAGGTCATGGAGAGCTTCCTGGAGGAGATGGTGCATGCACTGAGACTCAAAGGCTGGGTGAACTCTATCTGGGTGAGGGGTGGGAAGAGGGAAGGGCCCAGAGGAAACAAAAGCACATGCAAAGGCCCAGGCAGTGAGCACAGCACAGCACAGCACATCTCCCCATTAGAGGCCTTTCAGTTGTAAGGGGCTAGGGCCCAGATAAAAATAGCTGTAATAAGATGGAAAATATTGTATCACTTTCAAGGACAAGAAATACAATTACAAGTGTTCCAGGACTGGCTAATTACATGGCGCAAACCTGTCTCCAAATTCTTCCTCTCATTCCACTCTGCTATCCTTTGTGTCTTAGCTTATCCCCTCAGGATTATTTCTCCTCATGCTCATGAGATGGTCCCAAGATGGCATCACATGAAGACAGCCATGTTCCACATACCTATGTGGGAGAGGGAAGGAAATGTTTCCCAGAGATCCAGGTTTCCCTCTCAGGTCTTATTCAGTATGGCATTACATGGCCTTTTCTTAATCAGTCACTAGCAAGGGTCATGGAATTGCCTCACTGGGTTGGACTGATTAGCATTCATTCTCTGGGGTTTGGAGCAGCCTCACATAAAGCTGTGGTTGCCTAATACTGAAACAAAACTGATCTCATGTTGGGGGAAGGCACAAGGTAGGAATGTTACCCGGCAGACAAGTAAGAACCCTCCCTGCAGTGCCCATTGTGTATTGAGCTTCAGCACTCATGTGTCACACAAGGAGCCCTCTTGCAGCCGTGGAGATGCTGACCACAATGTCTTGTCCCCCAGTGAGCATGTAGAGACACTGAAAATACCAAGATGGTCATAATCCAGTTAAGATAAAAGTCTCTGGATCTACATTTTGAACTATGCAATTCATTTTTTTTTTTTTTTGGTACCAGGAATTGAACTCATGACCTTGCACTTGCTAGGCAGATGCTTATACCACTGAGCTATCCCTAGCCCTTGTAATTCTTTTTTGATAGACTACTTCCTTACATTTTAGTGGAATTCTATGTGCCTTTGAAGCATTTTCCTTCTGTTATCCGACTGATTTCTCTTATTGACTTGATAATAGAGTGGTTGGAGGTGAGAATGCACGTGCTTTGGAATTAAGCTGGAGTAGAAGGGGCAGGAGGAAGAGAAATGTGGAACCCTGAGATGCTGCATTTTCACATACGGTAATCTCTCTGATGTAGAAGTCTTCTCCACCCAAAGGCTTCTTGATCACTGCCATGAATGGGGAACTCAGTATTGCACACAGCAGCCTTCTACTGGAAGTTTACATTTCTAATACTTTATCATTTCTCTAAACTTCAGTAAGAAAAGCTCCATGAAGTCACATATCCCCCATTCTTCCTCTAGACTCCTGGGTTCCTACCTGCATCTATCTATGCAATCTTTAATTCCCTGAATCCCTGCCCAACCCCAGAAGCCTAGGCTTGCTCCCTGTGGTCAGATGAGCAGGAATTTTATCTGACCATTAAGGCAGAAACATGGAAGATTCACTGAAAGGGGCCCACAGTGGGGCTCTGCCACTGTATCTGCCCTCAAGGCCCAGGCATGGCTCAGCCTGAAATCTTCAGTGCTTCAAATGGCTGATCTAATTCCTGCTCATCTGATGAAGAATTGGAAGAGATGATTGGCAGTGACCAGGATCAATATCTGTGGGACGTGTGTTACAGCCTTATAATCTGCTTATGTTATAACCTGCTCATACCTTATGTGCCTCCTTACCTGGACCCCACACCACCCCTATTCCAGGCTTTCCATATCCTTCTCCACGTTTACATTCGTGACCCTCAGCTTGTTTTGACCAGACCTCTAAAGCTCCAAGACCCCTTTTCTCTGATCTACTACCTCCTAGTCCCTGAGCAATATGTGCCAAAGGGTCCAGGAGAGCTTGTGTGTCTCCAGATTCTCAATTAATCCCCTCTTCGTGGAGGAGGAGGACTGTGAGTATATGGCTGCATCACTCAATCGCTCTTTTATCAGCCGTGGTCCTGAACTTGGGCTGCTGGCCTTACCTTTGTCCTAGGTCACTGAGGACTTCAGACTGCGCCATGCTGTCCCTTGGAGGCAGAGACACAGCAGCAGAGCCCCACTGTGGGCTCCTTTTGGTGAATCTTCCATGTCTGTCTCAGTGGCCAGTGCTGCGCACTTCGGAGGTGATGGGTAGGGTTGTGAGTACAGATAGAGCGGTTCACAAAACTTAGCTGACTCTCCAGTCCTCGCAGTGATCCGGGCCTCCCGCCTCACCTGTCCACCCTCCGGAAGTAGAATGCCTCCTTTTACTCTGTGCACCGTCCCCGGGAAGTTCTGGCCTACAGCACACTGGTGAAGTGTGACAGTGTCACCCACTAAGCAGGGAGGAAGGAGCTCTCCTGCCACAGACTGGCTTTGTGCCTTGTTTACAGTGTATTTTTATGGCACTTTCAATTTTACTTTTTTCTCTTTTTCTTCCACTTCTGAAATTTAAATATTTGATGTCAGTTCAGTTACTTTTATGACAATCCTCTTTCTCTTCCAGAAACACAAAGCGAGAAAGATACAAAACCCACTGGGGCATCTGCTTCCCACTTTTTAATTAGTTCCTTTTCCTCTTGCGTGACAGTAGCGGTAGTACCTGCAGGGTGTTCTTTTCTCACCCCCCAGGGCACCTTTCTCCATGGTGGCTGCCCTTGTCCTCGGGGGTCTCCATGTTCCCAGCCACCCCCATATGGTCGTGCTGAACTATAACCATGGACAAGGTTTTGAGGAGGTTCTTGAGCTCTTCTGCTCTGAACCAATCCTTCATCATGAATTTTATTGTGTGTTAATCCATTATCTGAGCCCCATCTCATGAATAGCTTTCTTTAGGTGGAAGCCACTTCTAGATATTCAATCTGAAGACCTGGGTGCTAAGCAAGGAGGCTGGGCAGAGGGCGGTGCCAGCGTGGGCCAGTCAGGAGCTTCCTGGTGGAAGGGAAGGTTATGCACATTGGAAAGACTGTTTTAATTATGTACCACTCCTGCCTCAGGGCAACCATCCTCCCTCTCTTCTACCCCTCTTCCTTGTAAGTAAAAATTCACTGGGTGTCTGTTGTCACAGTCTGGTTCTGCTGCCCTCTCTGGGCCTGTATGGGAAAAGCCTGGAGAGTCTTAGTGTGTGAGCCCCCTGTAGGCCCTGGCTGCTCTGAGCAGCAGGCCCCTCCCTGCCCCCTAAGCCCCATCTTTGCTCATCTAGAAAGGAAGGCATTGCTTCTGTGTTCCTAGGTCTGAGAGGGCTGTCCTCGAAGGGGACTTGAGGGAGTAAAAGACAAAACAATGTTTTAGTGTGGAGATGGAACACGTGTTCCAGTTAATGCCTCTAGTTAGCAGCCAAACTTTGAAAGAGCCCAGGACTCCTATCTCCTGATGTAGGCCTCTTCCCGTGTGTTCAGCTGGTGGGAGGGCCCAGAGTCCTGATCAGTGACCCTTTTGCTTCTTGTTTTATCTTTCACTGCCTGGCCTTCCTATGTCCTCTCCTTCTGATAATCGCCCAGTTCAGTGTCCCATCGTGGATGAGGTGGGTGGGACTGGGGAGGTGAACTCCCAGGGAGAAACGTGTGAGGTGGGTGTGGGTGGAGGACGGTTGAGGAAGACATGGTCCGTATTAATCTTTATTTCAGTGAAGTTGTTTGAGTTCATGCTTTATTGCGGTGCTTTATAATAATGTGTTTCTAACGGTGCCCCCGGGGGTAGCACTTGCACTTTTGAGATCCTATTGCTGGAGTGGCTCACGAGACCAGCCACAATCATAGAAAATGAGGCACCCCCTGGTGCACCATCTGAATTTATAATAGCAATTTCTACGGTGCCCTGAGGCCAGCTCTGTTTGTATTTGAGAACATGCAAGAGAGCTTGGCGGTGAGGGGCTGGCTCCAGTTTCTGCTTTGATCGAGAGCTCCCCTTTAACCTGGGCAAGGGTCCTTCAGGGGCCTCCTGTTTCTGGCTCTAGTATTCGAGTCTCAAAGGACAAGATTCCTCCTCTACCACCTTGGCTTTGGTGTGGGCAGGGAGGCTGACGAAGGGGCGTGGCCTGCTCCTGTCTATCAACCACTTCTCTCAGCGCAGGGTGTGCGAAGCAGAAAGTCCCTAGGAGGCCTCCTGTGCCTTCGCCGTCAAAGCAGTGAAATATGAAATGACAACATAATGAAATGGACTGGGTCTCATTAAGATTCCAAATGGCGGTCTGGTTTTTTTTTTTTCCTTCTCTCCAATTGAGCCAGAGACCCACACCATGGTGCAGAAGGCAGAAGTGGGTCAGTGCTGAGTGGTGGTGGAGGGGGTCTGGCAGGAGAGGCAGGGATAAGGGGCTAACATGGTTCAGGTAGGGGACAGCCAGCCAAGGGGCAAACCAGGGCACCAAGGAAGAGCTGAATAATCTATCAGCATTTCTGGAGACAGGCACGTGGGGTCTGCCAGGTGCCTGTGAGAACTCACCCACACGGAAAGGTTTTCTGGACTAAGAGAAGAGATAGAGTGGGGTCGTTACAAGAAAAAAAGAAATCTTCATTTCCATGCACACTGCTTAGTGATTTCGAAGTAACAGCCCTGGAAATATTTGATGAACACAATGAACAACAGCACCCCCTTCCCTCATCCAGCAAAAACAAAGGCTGCTTTACAGATGTGTGAGCAGCATTTGTACAGTAGTTCTGTTCTCCATGGGATCATGTATTTTATTTGGCCTCATGATAGAAGCATTTGTTCATTCATTCATTCACTCATTCATTAGGCATTGCTGACACCTGCTATGTGCCAGGCACTATGAGAGGCTTTGGAGACCCAGAAAGGAAGATGATACTGTGCCTGTCCTTTGAGTGTGTGCCTATGACCAAGTCCTCAGCTCCTTGCTTTCTTTTGCAGTACACATGGAGAGTTGCGTCAGTTTAAATGTGATCTACTGTCACCCGTGGAGGGGTCTTCGGGCATTGGCTATTTGCTGGGGGCAATGCCTAGCTCAATGGTTCTCCTCTTGGCACATTTGAATAAAAACCCTACGGATGCCTAAGCCCATGATGACACTGGACACTGTTGTTGGTACACACAGGGGCGGTGTACCAGCCAACATCCATCCCATTGGTTGAGGTTCATGCTTTACTGCTCAGCAGATATTTTAACCATTGTCCTTGACCCTACCCCAAAGGAATAAAATTTAAAAATTAAATAAATAAAATTCCTAGTGATGGGGGCTTAGGAATAAGTAGGCCTTTTACAAGCTTCTTGAGGATTCCAGTGTGCAACCAGTGGTGAGACCTGGAGGAGACCTGTGTGCAGCCCATGAACCTTCAAGCCTGGCTGCATGGAAGCCCATGTCCTTGGTGGAAATGTGACATCTTTGCCAAAGGCGTCAGTCTGTGTGGAGCTACAGCTTAACAGAAGGTAAGTGGGGGAAGAGCTGAAACTTCCAACTCTGAACTTTCAGAGGTTTGGGAAATTTAAGAGTTTGATTTGGCCCCGTCCTCTACCATGGCGATGTTCAGGCTGAGGGGTGCCCCGAGATGTCTGTGTGTAGTTACCTCAGGCCTTCTTTGGGACTAAGGCAGCTCCACCGAGCGTTTTGTAGCTGGAGAACATGACACAAGGAAGACCTTAGGATGGAGCGCCTAGTAAGGGCCTTGTGATGGGGCCTTTGTTAGCCCAGAGAAAGTCTTAGACCTTTGTAATTGGGTTAAGGCATCAATTATTAAACATTTAAAAATGTCCCCCAACAAAATAGTCTTGCTGATGTGGCCGACCTGTGTTGAGGCTGACAAAAATCCGTTCCCATGGTACGGTATCCCTGAAAAGCCACTGAAGGGACAATCTGTAACGAACATTGTTGCCTCTTTGTGTGGCATCCACAGGCTCTCTCCAGCTGGAAAGCTTGTGGATGCCACACACAGAGGTTCTCCAGCTGCTTGTCTTGTGAATTTCAGCCGTCTGATCTCATGAGGTCAACATAAACTCATTTATCTCTGGTAGACCTTTGTGCGCCTACCTGGCCTCTGCCTCACCTGCTTGTCTAAGTTCCCACGTTAGAGGCGCCAGTTTGCCTTGTGAGGTCTGCTCTTGGCACCAAGGTTCTGAAGACCTGAGCCTCTTACCCTCCCTCCACTCCCCCAGTGGCTCTCTGCTGCCCCCACCTGCCACAAGTCTACACTGGCTATCGCGGTGCTTCCCCAGGGGCTCAGGAAAGACTGTACTGTCTCCAGCACACCCTTAGCATTGTCACTTGTGTCCCCTGACGTAGTCCTTATAGTCCTTGGCTAAGTGGTTTCTGTTCTATGGATGAGGAAGCTAAGGCTCCAAATGGCTAAGTTTCAGAGCTTGAAGAAACAGAGATCATTCATACTAAGTGTGATGCTACATGTTGGCTGTTTCTCTTAACCCTTCTGGATATGGCAAGAAGAGAAGCTACAGGGAAAAGAATGAGTCATGATCTATGAGAAATGGGAATTGGAACTAAGATCTGAGGAGGGAGTGCAGAGATGCTCAGTGGTCTTCTGGGATGTGGGGCTGTTGTATGTAGGAGAGCATGGCCCTACGTTCCCTTTTCTTTCTTCTCACTTCAGGTGCTTTGCATGCTTCCCATCTTGTCAAGAGTGTGGGTAGCAGAAGTAAACAAGAAGACAGAATCTACTTGAAGCTCAAGAGTCAGGAATCAGATAAGTGAAAGCAAAGAGAAACATCCTACTACAGCGATATATGCACAGCCTTGTCCATAGCAGCACGGTTTGTCATAGCTAAATCTTGGAAATCAGTCAAATGCCCATCAACCAAGGAATGGATAAAAAAGATGTGTTATTTTTGTACAATGGAGCACTACTAAGCCGTAGAGAAGGATAAACTGGAGACTTTTTAGGTTAATGGATTTAAGACCATATTCATAAGAGAAGTAAACCAGACACATACGTAAATGTCTCCCTAGTTTGAGAAGTTGAAAGCATAAATAAGATCCAACATGTACAATAGATATTGTAAATGGGAAAAAACTTCAAAAGGAAAGAGAAACTGGGATGGGGGAATGGAGAAAAGAAGGAAGGGAAAAGTAATATATATATATATATATATACATATATATGTATATATATTCATATACATATATAAAAGATAGTTAAGATAGTTATACTACTAATTTCTCTTAGTTTACTGGAAAGTTTTGTGCTAATATTGTCCAGACATTTAGGTGCCAATATCTTGCACTCTGAGTAATTTAAAGATAACAATATACAAGGAATTAACCATTTTTACCTTCCTATTATCTTGTTTTGAACTTTTTTTCTTTTTAAAGTAATAAAAGAAAGCAAAACACACAGACTCCAGGGCGCTGAGCAGGTGAGAATGTCATAATCTATCCAACTTCAGCCAAGAAACTTGGAGGGAACTGAATAAGGTGGGCTGAAGGAGAGTAAGTGGAGAAGGGGCATGGAACTGGGATGCGGGGGAACAGGCCCCAGCACCAGCCTCTTCCAGAGAGTCCCAGTCACAAGGCTGTGTCTGAGGCTCAGTAGCCGTTACTTCCTCCTCCTATTGGTCAGACTCAATCTTAAGCTGACAGAAGTGAGCGTGCAGATGTTGGGAACTGATACTGGCTCCCAAGTAGAAAAGTCATGAGGGAAACGGGAAGCATTTCTCTGACATCAAATGTATCAGGACTTCTGTGAGAAACTGAGGAGTGTGGTCCACAGTGGAAACGTGCACTGACCTTTGTATAATGGCATGCAGTGATGCTCTGAGTGTTGTACTTGTGTACACACATCGTGCACACATTTCACTTTGGAGGACACCAATGCACAAAGTGGCACTGAGGGTTCATTACCAGAGAGTCAGTAAGGCAGTAGGAAGTTGATAATTAAGGCTGAAGATTTTGGAGGAGAAGTTAAGCCTTGTGAAACTAGAGGGATGCTAACTTTTGAAAGGCTAGAAGTCTAGCTTGGATAAATTTAGTAGAGAAGGAGGTATCAAATAAGCAACTGAGGTCAAAATAGAGTCCAAAGTCTGCACAGAGGTCACCAGTGATGCAAGGGAGAGTTACTGAGGTGTGCTCTGATCTTAAGCAAAGCTTTGTCCTGTTTGGTGATTGGGATTGTGGACTTAGACTTAGCTGGTGGCACTAGAGTCTTCACGTCAACTCTCTTTGGGGAAAAAATTAGGATCTGCAAAATCTTGGCCATTTCCAAGTTAATTATAATGTAAGACTTCAGTGAAAGATGGCAGAGAAGAAATTTATGACTGGCATTTTACATTGTTAAATGCTGCTCATCATTGTTCATTTACTAAAAACGCATAACAATGTCTATGGTGAGCAAGAAACTATGCCGTGTAATACCATGCATAAAAAGACTGAAAAGAAAGGAACTTGCTCTCAGGGAGTTTACAGTCTGGGAAAGGATAGAAGCATGCAGACAAGTACCTCTAACGTGAGCTAAAAGTAGCTCGCTGGAGAACAAAGGGAAACGTGAGAATAATTCTTATGGAAGGAGGTTTACGGAAAACATCACGGAGGAGGTGGCCTTTGATCTGAGCCTTGAAGCATGAATAGGATTTTAATTGGGTGGGGAGATGAAGAGGAGGAAAAGGTCAGGAGGGACTCTGGGGATGAGGGAACAGCATGAGCAAAAGCATGGAGGTGTGAAAGTGTGTAGCAAGTCTGAGGAAAGGCAATTAATTCAGTGGCTAGCATTTAGGAGGCTGCTGAGGTGATGTGATCAGAAATACTTAGTATCTCCAAAGAGAAGTATCCAGGTAATTACATAACTACTTAGTTGGCTGAGAGGTAAAGGCCTAAAACAGGATCAGAGTTAGAAATGATACATTGTTTTAAGCACATGTAGTTGTTTCAACATATTTTTGCTTTCCTTTTCCACTTGGAGTCACACAGCCCGTTATTTGTGAGAGTATGTACACTTGTTCTGCAAACTCATACCGTGCTTTTCTCACCTACATGCTCGAAGAGGTTTGTGAACCTCCATAGCCCACCACCTGGTCTGCAGTGTGTTTCCCTCCTCAGTGGAGTATGCAGTAGGCTGAGTGACTATTAAATAAATAACACTGAGCTTGGTAAGAGGACACAAAAATGAATTGCAAATGAGGTACAAAATGATGCCCACTCTGTGAGTCGGCTAGAATAATTTCAGACCCCAGACCTCCAGCTAGAGTGAAAAATGATGTTTATTGGAGGGAGGCTTAGAATTAATCCTGCAAAAGGATAGTAAAGTGAATTCTTTCGTGGATCTGCTGTGATGGCACTTCCTCTCATTTCTGTCACTTCTTATTACTGTAATGAGTTCTGTTCTCCAAAATGGATAAAGTCACCATTCAGATAAGATCAGTTTTGTCTGGTGCAGCCAAGTTGATCTGATCACAGTTTAGATTGCAGCTTTTGAATTCAACTTGGGCATTTAACTTCCGGGGGCGGGGTGGTGAAAGGGAAGCAAAGATGCTGAATTGGCAGAAAAGTAGCTGCAACCCTTAGTTAGCTGTGCTCCACCAGGCCCTCTCTCTCCAGTTCTATGGCAGGATAGTAGATTCTTTGGTACACTTTTATTGGGCCTCAGCGTTTGAACTGCAGTAAAGATGGATTCCTTAGGGTTCATCAGTGTGCAGTCCGGGTGGCACTCTGTGAAAGATGTTAGGTCTCAGGAACCTGCTGAGCCACGATGTGTGCTCTCCACGGTGCTGATAAAACCCGAGGTGGGTCTCCGGAGAAGGCGGTGCTGGGAGCTCTCCATGGTTCTGGAGACTATACATAACTACAGGAAATTGGAGGGAAAATTGTCCACAAGAGTTGTAAGAATCATTTTTGCCCCATCGGAGGGCTGAGATGAAGCCAGAATAACAAGATGTAGAGGACTACTGGATGTATGTCCACCCTAAAAACGAATGACCATTTTCACATTTACTCTCCTTCTAGGATACTAACTGGTAGTCTTAGAATGCTTCATTTATTTAGTTTTCTTCTAGGTGGTGAGGGGGTGAAAGTAGATGCATAGACTAGTTACAAGGAGGATATTATTGCCCATTTGTAGTACAAACATAACGAAGGGCAACAATCCATTCATTTCACAAACAGTTATTGGGCACTGCTACTATGTTAGACAACGTGCTAGGCTTTAGCCATGGGCAAATTTATAGTTCACACAGGAGTCAGGTGAATTCTGATTCTGCTTTTTGCCCTGATAAGTACTGATTCCTGGTGACTGAGAGCTCTGGACTTCAGGCAGTATTTCTAGCCCCCCAAAATAGCTGGGAAGAAGTCCTGAGAATGCTGGGGTTCCACTTGTGACCTCTCTAAACTGATGTGCGTATTGTGGTACAGAGGACCATGTGTGCCTTAAAGGGATACGGAAGCAGAGTTTCCTGCAACCCTGCATGCACTAAGTCTCCCTCTTTGCGTTTCTAAGGCCTCCTCAATCTTAGGCATGAAATCAACTTCCTGCTGGGATCTGCTTCTCTCAGTTTGCATAGGGGTCTGTGCACTGATTGGCCTGAGGTGTGGTCTGGGAGAATGCCTGATGCCAACACGTGTGGGTGTTCAGGAAGAAGGGCTCTACCTGGAAATGAAGATGGTAGCTTTTGTACAATACTCACTATACTCCGTGATTTGTTTAGACTGCTTTATACATTAAACTATTTAATTATCACAACAACCTTTGGAGGCACGTACTCATTATATTAGCTATTTCAAAATCATGGAAATGAGGCACGGAGGTGTTATCTAACTTGCCTATGGTCACACATCTGGTAAGTGGTGAAGCCACTCTTAGTTTCCTTCCAGAGTCCAAACTTTTAAACATTATGCTATAAAAGGGTGAAGATTACACCTTCTTTGGAAGCGGTCACATGCTCCCTGAGGCTAAAGCATTCTGTGGTTTGTTTTTCTCCTTCTCTCATGTCTTCCCCACTGTAAGTGTCTCTCACCTCTGTTTGCAGACTGGCTTCTAGGAATGACAAACCTTAATGCCACTTCTGAGAGATTATTTGCCTTTAGCTGGAATTTTACCTACTAATATTTGCCCCATTCCCTGAAAAAATATGCATTCATATTTATTAGTCAAGGTGGGTGATTCTTTTTTCACTGAGGCCTTTCTTGACTATGCAAGTGAAAGAGTTCTTTTCTCCCCTAGCCACTTTTCATCACACCTCTGATACTGTTTTCCTCACAGTAAATATTACTATTTAGAAGCATCTCACTTGCTTATTCCTTATTTTTCTATCCATTATACCTATGAGAATATAAGATAGATTAGGCTACTGTTTTTTTATCATTGTAACCCATTATGATCCATAAGTGAATCTATCCCCAAGAATAATTTGATAAACTCTTAGAGGAAAATCCAGAGGAGGAAAGGGCTGATAAAGCCCTTTGCATCAAGAGAGATTAGGAAGAGCAGGTACAAAGGGGGGAAAACTAAGCACATGACTTATGCGGAGAGCTCTGATGGGGGCCACTTCCAATCAGCAAGAGCCAAAATCACGAGGCCTTAGTGGCTGTATTTGTGAACCTGGTAGGTTTTCACCTTTCCACTAGCGTTGCTCTGCATGTTACCTCATACCTGAGATTGACCCAAAGAAGATAGGGTGTTGTCTAGGAGACTGAGGCCGTTCCCCCGGCACCACGAGCGTGTCATCTATTTTTCTTGACTTCTCCAGAAAGCAAAAAGGGCACCTTGCCTTTTGTCCAGATTTCTGCTGTACAGATCTCACACATCTCCAGTAGCATGGTCCACGCTGTTTTAAGTCTGAGCAGCAGTCCAAGAGGAGGTGGGATCAGCAGTGTTTGAAGTGATTCATACTTGATACCTGAATTAGAAGATAAATTGGAGGAAATGTGATGGGATGTGGAAGAGCAAAGCAAGGAGAGTTAGTATTTTAAAACTAGGAATGTGAAGCTACTGATACATTTGGGTTCTGCAAGATGATTTAGCCGCATTTGGATGTTTTTCTCCCCGACTTCCAGGTAATTTTCTTCCCTGTTTTTGGCATTGGTAGTGCCCACTTATTCCTTTTCCAGAGGCAGCAAAGTAGAGAGAAGATTGGAACCAGTTACTTCAGAGTTAGAGAGCAGATGCATCGGCGCATTTGGTGGGGGAAGAGGTTGATTCCCTGGTACCCATAATTACATGCCAGATTTTTATATTTTGAGGTTTCCTTAGTCAACAATTGCCTAAAATCTATTTTCACTACCAGTGTGCACAGTGCATTAATCGCAGAAATCTGTTTCTTGTAGCTATTCTTCAAGCAAGATTCTGGCTTGCTTCCAAAGCAGGCTTTGGTGCAAAACTTCTGCCTGCCAATGTCTGCATTTACCCCGTCACCCACTGGGATGAAAGAACGAGAAAGAAGGGAAGGAGGACGCAGCATGGGGTTGGAGGCATGAAAGGGTTGGTCAGAAAAGAGGGGAACTACTAACAAGGAAAGGGGAAAAGATTAGAAAAATGAAGTTTATCTGTGGGTGCAGACCTAGACTGGACGTCTTCGACAGATGCACTGAGGCAATGGAAGGCAGAAGGAAGTCTCCACATTTGGAATTTGGAGAGCCCTAGTTGTAAATTTCTTCTTCAAGCCTACTTTTCCAGCCTCATAGAAGTCTTCTAAGTGTTAGATGAGATAATATGTGTGAAATGTGTGATATAAAATAGATGCTGAACAAGTAGAAATTATTATAGATTTCATAAGTGCTCAAACATTTTTTAAAAAGTTATTTCTTGCATGTTTCTTGAGGATTTTTAGGTACTGAGCACAGTTACAAAGCTGTAAACTCTTCTATCTTTTAGTGCAGACTTCTGTATTGGAGAATGGAGCATCAGTCGTCTTTAGTTCACTGAAATGTTATAGTGACCCAGAACTATAGCTGTATTTATGTCGCGTCTACCCTACACCCATCCCTTTTTTACTTTGCAGTAAAGGAGTATTCTTCTAGGAAGAGGAGCAAATGGGTTTAAATGATAGCATTTCAGAATATGAGTGACCAAGCTGAGACAGAAAAAGGGCAGGGAGAGTCTCATTGATTTATCTAGTAAATAAATATAGCCTACAGGCAAAACAGCCTCAACAATGGACTCTGGAGGAATTTCTAGAGAGTGTGAGCACACAGGGGAATGTAAGCATGTAAACTCTAGGAGGTGTGGGCTGAGGAGGTGAAGATGGAATGAATGAAGACTGTAGGAAGGGGAGAGAAAAGAAAAGTCACAAGTTACAGGGAGAGTGGTTCAAGCAGTGGGCTAGGAAGCTGAGCACAGAGCTGGGGGCGGCAGAGTGGTATCAGGAGAGCAGATGGCGATCCTTGAGAAGGAGGGTGCAGATGGCAGTGGTGGCGAGGAGGCAGCGTGGGGTGAAGAACAGCCCCAGCTTGGCCACTCCAGGAGGGGAGAGGCTGGAACACAAAACTCCCCACGCTGGGTGAGCTCTGTGACTCATCTGGCCCCCAATGTGGCATCTGACAAGGGTACCAGGAAGGATATGGGGCTGTCTGTGGTTCTCTGTATAGATGTGGAGCTTAGAGATGAGCCTCAGGCATCCAGGAATTTGCAGCAAGGACAGAAAGGTCTCCTGCCAAGTGAAGAAGAGACAAACTGCTACATTCAAATCTGGTCTCCTGGGTTACACTCCCCCTGCCTATTTGATCTTGGGCAAGTCATTTGATTGACCTTATTCATGCTTTCCTTATCTATGAAGTAGAAGGGGTAGGCTAGGTAATCTTCAAAAGACTTTTAAAGTATAAATTTGTGTGATTCTGTGGAATATTTGAAGGTCTGGATTGTACCGGAGAGGGTAGACTTCGAAGGCTACTATTGACAGAGTCATACATGAAAGGTAACCATGAGAAACAGTGGTTTGTTCCCCATGTGCACTGGTGTTGAAGGTAGATTTTAGGCAACCGTTGGCAAAAAATGCTGGAAGAGGGTGATCTTGGCTTAATGTAATAATGTTTCTGAATCCTGAAGCTATTCCAATAGGAATCGGGTCACTTTTTAAGGTAGGGAGTTTCCTATAACCGGTTAGAAGTGATCTATCAGATTGAATGATAGCATTTGAGGGGGTAGTATAAAAGGAATTCTTTTCCCAGACTCCATCTCCTTTTTTTAAGAAACATTATGCTTTTCTGAAGACTGGTTAAGCATATGATTAAGTGGTAAACAGTAGTGAATCCCAAAGTGCATTTCTTAGATAACTACATCTTGTGGTGTTTTACTTAATGTAAATAGGTTTCTGGTGGAGGAAGAAGAAAGAGTTCTGTGATAACAGTAACTTTGGAAAACACTGGCTTAAACAAGTTTCTTTACTGTAGAACTTCTCAGAGACTTAAATATATTAATTTAATATTAAAAATCATAATATGCATTTTCTAAATAAATTTGACAATAGGCTATTTTTCACACTTGGTAAGAGTAGTAATCTATTGAACATACTTTGAAAAATATTGCTTAAGCAGTGGTCTTATGTTCCTAGTCTTTGTCTCTAGGAAAAGTGGTGTCACAAGTGCTCCATTATTTTTGGCTAGGGCTGCCAGAGAAGCCTTACTTGGGGCCTAACCAGGCTGACATCCCTTGTGTCACACTCTGGATAACACCATTAGATCTGGTGACCCAGGACAAGTCTCCTTTATGCCTCAGTTTCCCCCTATGCCAAATGGGGAGAGACAGTTTTAGTTTAAGCCTTTTAGGACTGACTAAGCTGTTATCGATCAAGTCTAGTATATGTGGGCTTTGAATTTGAGCTTGAGTCACCCGGGGAGCTTGTGAATATGCACATTCAGTCAGTGGATTCTCTGGGGTGGGGTCAACATACTCCTAGGCAATGCGGGTGCTGCTGCAGCCCCACTGAGTTCCGAATGACTAGGGATCCACAGTGTTACCCTTATCAGAAGCATCTCCTCGTACAGCTCAGCAGTGAGCTTTCTGGTGCTGCTCCTTTTCCTGGAGATCCAGTCTGTGCTTTCAAAAGGTATTATTCATGTGGGAAAATAAACCGGGGATCCCTCCCATGTCCCTGTGGTGAGGTTTGCCCGGGGCCCTCCCAAGGGAATTCCTCTTCCTCTTCCCCACCCCCACTGCCTACGTCTGCCTAGTTAGTTAAGCTATTTTTTGAGTTTAAGTTAAAACAATTTTTAACTACGTCCTGTTCAAAAAGCTGTTAGCGTTTGGCAATCATTCCAACTTCAGCTTGAATCCTGAAGAGGATTTTTTTTCCACAACCGGGCAAAGTACATCATTTAAAAATAGTTCTAGTGCGTGGGTCAGAAAGAATGGCTGGTGGGGATGAGCATGAGGAGGGGGTGATGCTTCAGACTCTGTCCCCCCCTTATTCTCACCCACCTCCACCCCCCCAGCTCTGGGGCTCCCTTTCCTGCCTGAACCTTTGACTCTGCAGCACTGTGTCCTGAGAAGGGATGCTATGAGCGCTGTCCAGCAGAGGGGGAGATAGAGACACTGGAAAGGCAGAGTCAAAGGCATGGGCATTGGGCCGGGAATGACAGCAAGAGGTGACATCTTTCCTTCCCATGATTGATCCTGTGATGTGCTAGAAGCGTGTTCCCATCATCAATATTAGGAAGCATTTATGATGGGTCTCCTGGAAGTAATGTCAAAGGGAATCGCTTTATTTTTTGGTGCTTTCCTAGCCTTTACATCGCGACATCAGCTGTTTCAGTGCTTTACAAACACTAACTTTTTAAGTCCTCACAACAATCCTATGAGGTCAGTGTTATCATTGTCTTCTTGCACGGAAGGGAAAACTGAGGTAGAGTGCTCCAGAAACTTGCCCGAGGCCCTGCTGCTGATATGTGGCAGAGCCAGATCTCAACCTTCAGTGTCTGGTGGGTAGGCGGTGTGTGCACCCTTCACTACCACACTGTGTGGTTTCTCCCAGAGGTGGGTCCTGCCTTCACAGAACTCAATCTTAGAGTGGATAGTCCAGTCCAGCCTGATCTTAGCTACTTGATGGGAGAATGAAGCTTAAAACGGACAAGAACTTCCATCATATGCTACAGAGAATGACTTTTTTGAAGGCAACCATCAAGTATTAGGTAACTTTGTGCCACTCAAACACTGAAAACCATTAAATACTCCAAATATTCTTGGACCATGTTTAAACTTTGATCCATGAGCAGGAAACTTTAGAATTGCTCTCTGAAAATTATTACAGTAAGAAGAAATAGTTCCTCCCTTAGTTTTTTCCTTGTCAAGTTTGTGTGTGCATGTGCGTGTTCTTGTATGAGTGAGCTATTCTGTCACCATCGGCTTAGGTAAGTTGCTTGCTCCTGGGTGCTGGGGAGAAGGAGGCAACCATAGGGCAGGCATTCCATAGCTGAGCCTGCATCTCCCTGAGGCTGGAGTTGGCAGTCCTTTGCCAAGGGTTGGTTCCTCTTAGCAGGAAAGGATGCTGGATTCAGGGAGATGGCTAAGAGGCTTCTGCTGGCTATAAGCCCTTGAGACTGTTTTATTTTCATGGAGTAAGTAAGTATTACGCTTGGAGTGAGAAGCATTTCCTGGGAGCTGACCTCCTCAAGGCCTGCATGCTCAGGCTTCCCTTGGGCTTGTACCCTCTTATAGGCAAATCTCACACTCACTTGTTCTTCCTGTCAGTGCCAGCACTGTTGTCTGGATTAGGCACCCGCTTGTTAGAATTTTGGAAGGACTGTTGTTGTCTCCCCGTGACTGGCTGTTGGCTCTATGTTCTCTTTTGGGCCCCAGAGGAAACTCTTTTTCAGTTCAAATCTGCTTCTTGAAGAATGCCAGGCCTCCCTATGGCCCTCTGTGCAATGCATGGCACATGCCTAAT
The DNA here is from genome assembly GCA_004027595.1 of Dinomys branickii. Classification (NCBI taxonomy): domain Eukaryota; kingdom Metazoa; phylum Chordata; class Mammalia; order Rodentia; family Dinomyidae; genus Dinomys; species Dinomys branickii. The sequence goes on from PVLD010003944.1 coordinate 58,439, forward strand.
AATACTAATTAATAAGCAGTCACTTATTAGTGGCACTGGAGCCATCATTGGATAGGACACAGAAAACTAAATAAACTTCAGCAGGCCAGTGAAATTGCACAGTGCTTGGGAGATGAGAGGAGAGAAGAGCACAATGCCTGCAGGGGCTCTTGAAAATGTCCCCAAAATGCCTGGGGACAGTAGCCTTCGATACTGAATTTGAAACTTGCTCAGGAATGGGGCACAAGGGGACATCAGTGACTTAGAAAACAACATAGTAGGGCACGTTGGGAGACTGGAGGACTTGACTCAACTAAAGCCTTGGTGGAGAGATTATGGAACTGTCCAATTCCCATTTTTTAGTGACTTGGTACTAGCTTCAGAAATCTTTGGTGTTCCCAGGGTTGAATGGGGTAGAGTTGGAGGAACTCAGAAATAAACACCCACTTAATGAATGAAGAAACTGAAGGGGCCGACCACTGCCTTCTAATCACAGAAAGTAAAAGTAAGAAGCTATAATGAAACAAAAAATCTCCCAGCACAGACAACTGCTAAAACTAAAACTCACATACCCAGAGTCATTTGGGTGGCAGGAATAGATACGTCAAGTCTGTTTATCTGACATCTTGATTTTATAGGCTGTCTTGTTTATAAATGTGCAGTATTTTAATAAATAATTTAATAAAACCAACTTTCTGTGAGGAATTAAGTGGGATAACGCATCAGTGCATGCCAAAGTCTCACGTGGTAATAGTGCTGGTGATCAAGCCTGGTAGCTGCTATGTGCTGGTAGAGGCTAAACCCCTTGCCTGTGACTTGCTTCCAGTCTGATTGGTTACTGGCAGATCATATCAGATGTTAAATATTTTAAGTTCCAGTCTGATATTAACAATTAAACTCTTTGTTGTATACTTTCCATGTGGCATTTGCTGTTAAGGTGCTTTTCTCTAGAAGGGGAATGAACACAGGACCTTGTGCACAATAGGCAAGTACTAGACTGCTGAGCTGTGTCCCCAGCTCAGCTTGTGTTGCTCTTGATATACTTTTCTTATCTTTTTAAAAAAATTAACTTTTTTTATTTTAAAGAGCAAAAACAATAAAAACAATGATATCAAATTTAAAAACAAGATAATAAGAGATTAACAGTGGTTAATACATTTTGCATATTGCTATCTTCAAAGTTGTTGCTCAGATTACAGGATGCAGGCTTGAAAAATGGATCAAACAATATAAGCACAAACCTTTCTATTGTACACTTTGGATTTTATTTACTCTTTTAGTTTCTTACACTTGGGAGACAATGTGAAGTTTACACATGAGAGTCTGATTTATATCTCTTATGAGTATGGTCTCAAGTTGCATGCATTTACCTATAAAAGCCCTGGGTTTATCCTTCTTTATAGCTGAGTAGTACTCCATTACATAAAAATACTACATCTTTTTTAAAACCTATTTCTCAGTTGACGGGCATTTGGATTGTTTTCAGGATTTAGCTATTACAAATTGTGCTGCTATAAACATGGGCGCACATACATCACTGTGGTATGATGTTTTTATTGTTTTTTTTAAATACCCAGAAGGGGCATGGCTGGGTCAAATGGACCTCTAATCCTAGTTTTTTGAGGAATCTCCACACAGATTTCCACAGTGTCTACACCAGTCTACACTCCCATTACCAGTAGAGAAGAGCTCCTTTTTGCCCACAACCTTACTAGCATTTGTTATTGGTTGATTTCTTGATGATAGTCATTCTTTCCAGAATGAGATGGAATCTCAGTGTTGTTTTAATTTGCATTTCTCAAATGACCAATGCTGTTGAACATTTTTTCATATATTTGTTTCCCATATGTATTTTTTCATCTGAGAAGTGTGTATTTATCTCAGATGCCAATTTTGGGTTGAGTCTTTGAATTTGGGAGGCCTGAATTTTTTCAGTTCTTTATATGTTCTGGATAGAAGTCCTTTGTCTGAAGGACAATTGGCTAAATTTTTTCTCACTCTGTGGGCTGTCTTTTCACTCTGTTGGTGATTTCATTTGATGTGCAAAAGCTTTTCAATAAAATGAGATCCAAGTTGATTCTTTGAAGTAATTCCTTTGCGATTTGGGTTTTGTTCATGAACTCTCTGCCTACCCCTCCATCTTCAAGATGTCTATCTACTTTCTCTTCTAGTAGATTTAGTGTTTCTGCTTTAATATTTAGATCTTTGATTCATTTTCAATTTAGTTTAGTGCATGATGCTAGACGGGGTTCTAGTATTAGTCTTTAGCATGTGGAAAGCCAGTTTCTCAACACCACTTATTAAAGAGGCTATCTTTCTTCCAGTGAACATGTTCAGCCCCTTTGTCAAAGATAAGGTGGCTGAGTGTGTTTGTAGTTGTGTTTGCATCTTGTAATCTGTTCCAGCCACCCTCAGCTCTTTTTTGTGAGTACTATGCTGATTTTATCACACTAGCTTTTTAGTATAATTTTAAGTCAGGCATTGTGATGTCTCCTGCTTTGTCTTTGTTGCCCAGGATTGCCTTTGATATTCTAGGTCTTTTCTGGCTCCAAATGCATTTTATGAGTGCTTTCTCTTGATCTATGAGGTATGCTTCCTGTACAAGATTTTCTGCATCTATTGAGATGATCAAGTGATTTTTGTCTTTGGCTCTGTGATATGGCATATTACATATATTGATTTGTGTGTGTTGAACCATCCCTGCATTCCTGGGATAAATCCCACTTGGTTATGGTGTATAATTTCCTTGATGAATTTTACTGAGGATTTTTGTGTCTGTGTTCATTAGGGATATTGGCCTGTAGTTCTTTTTTGGTCGGGTCTTTCTTGATATATGTTTCACAGGCAATGTTTGAAGATAGTATCATCATCATTCCCATTTTAGATGAGAAAACTGAGGATTGAGATATTAGTAACTAGGCCAAGGTCTTATGACCTGCAAATTGTAGAGCTGAATTTGAATTAAGATATCTTGTTTATAGATCTTGGCATCTTAACCACGGTGCTTCTAAGTATAGGGTCAGCAGGGGTGATTTGTAGTAAGTGGCAAATGTTCTTATTATTGTTATGAATACAATTATAATAGTATTTTCCCAGAATGTTATGGACAGCTCATCCTTTTGTCTGGTAATGATTTTGTTGGTTGCTATCACTTGCTGAAAACACTGGTCTTGTGCATTGGAAAAATCTAAAGGGGGTCGCTGGCCTGTTATGAGTGAGGATGACAGTCAGACAACCTAATGCCTTCTTGACTAAGACTTCTGCAGCCCAGGACAGAGATGACAGCAGAGAAGGCCAAGGGTCTCTGAAGGTATTATTTGCCTCTATAGAGTCCTCCTTTAAAAATACCAGTGTCATTGCTCATGTGACACCATCATTTGGGCAAACACCTGGTATCACTTTTTGCTTATGGTTGCATTACATGCCTGCAAAGAGACCTGGCTTATTCTCTTTGATGTTGTCTTTCTGTGCTATTTTGTACATAACCTTCCTTGTGAATTTGTAGCCATCTAGGGGAATGCTGGATCACTAGAATGAGCAGAGTGGTAGTTAGTCAGGATAATATGGAGGAATTGGGGAAAATGAGCCCAGAGATTTTATGATGAAAGGCACACTAAAAAGATACACCAGAATCATTGAAAGATAAGTAGTGCTTAAGGAGGCTGAGAAACCACCAAATGAAATAAAATAATAGCAATTATATTTAAAATACACAAGGTAAAGTAGGACAGAAAGCAAATGGGCTAAAAACAAGTAAATGATAGTAAGTGCATGGACACTGTAATGAACTAAAATATGAAAAGTGATGTCATGAACCTGAAATAAAGGAATGCTAACTATAGGGGGCAGTCCAAATTTAGTAATCCTCTGCAGGGGCAAAAGCAGATCTCTTGGCTGAGTTAGGGAACGTTTGTTAAATGCTTCTGTGGGGCAGGATTCTGTGTGTGTCATCTAATTCTCACAACACTCTCGTGAAGGAAATACAGGTGTTCTCTCCATTTTATGAGTGAGGGTGCTGAAACTTTGAGAAGGTAAAGAAAATGATTCAGATCACATGGAATTTAGGTGGCCAAGCTGGGATTGGAATCCACACATGTCTCAACTGTAGGGCTGCCTTCAGTCACGCAGCAGACTTCTTGCTGGGATGTCCTTGCCAGGCTGGTGCTTGCCAGAGGATTCCCACAGGAGCTGACATCTGAACAGCCCTCACTTCCCTTGGATCCTTTGGGTCTCTTACTGATGGTCCCAAAGGCGAATCTGCAGTTGCTCTGGATGTTCCTCCTGTGCATTCTGGGCTGCTCTGTCACATCCCGAGAACAAATAAGATGCACAAACTTTAAGAAGGGCCAGGTAAGGACTATGTAGATCTGGGGCTGGGACAATTCAGGTCTATACAGATGGGAAGTCGGAGGCCATGTAAGAATAATCTACTGTGTGTATTTGTTTATGTTCCTGCAGGCCCTGGGTACACAGAGGTATTAAAGATTGGGGAAAAGATAAGAAACAGATTATGATCTGAAAGGTAAAACAGACTGAAAAGTAGACTAGTAATGTTGGACTTGTCTGTGTCCATCCAGGCTCAGCCCAAATTGCCGTGACTCTACCAAGCTTGCCTTACTATGCCCTGCTTCTAGGTCAAAATAATCACATGTTTACTGACACTCTCAGAGGGGTCCCTTTACATTGCTCTCTTGACTGTTACATAGCCTTACGTTACAGCAACACAACCTCCAAAGTGTAGTGGAATTCCTTGAAGCAGGTACTCATCAGTGTCCTGTGAACACAGTGTCTAGGGAATGCACCATTAAAGTTTTCTGGATTGGGATAGTGCTAGGATGCTGGGAGAATGTCTGGTAAGGAGCAGAAATGTATGGAAGGGTGGTGATTTAGCATCAGCTAAGCAGGTAGGCTCTGGTGTTGGATAGACCCGAGTTCTAAGTTGTTCTCAGAAATCTCCAGCTGTGTGACCTTGGGGAATCTCGGTCATGCTTCCATTACTCAGCTGTAAAATGGGCCACAACTAGTAGCAAGGTGCTGTTCAGCCTCGGTGAATGAGGTGACCCACATGTTGCCTATAGTAAATGCTCAATAGCTTCTAGTGGCTGTTCCTGCCATTGGTGCTGACCCATGGGAGGAAGAACACACCAGTGCAGGCCATAGAAAGAGGAGGCAGGGGAAGAGAGAGGGGGAGTTGGGGCTTTTCCCACAGTGGGCCCTAGGGCCTGATGCTGAACAGAACCTTTCTGTTTGGTGCCTGTGACTGTCATGCCTGGTTTAGGCTTGGCTGGGGAAAGACTTTCCCACACAGGGACTAGTTCATCAAGGTTGGCAATAGGTTTTCAATGGTTTGGGAGCACAGGGGAAATGCCGAGGCCCTGAGCTCTGGGTTCAAGCCCCAAAGGGAACCATCCTCCTGACCCACCCAGGCACCTGAGCCCTGCCTCTCTCTTACTTCACAGGGCCCTTGCAGCAAGGCTGGCTGTACCTAGGTCTGTCTCTGCTGCTAGGGTCCCTTGAGAGGCCAGCCTCATTAGTCACTGTCTATGTTCTCAGCCCCTTGCACTGCACCTCATTCCAAGCCAGCGCTCAAAGCGCTTGTTAAAGGGGTGGATTTGTGTCCTACTTACCATCCTGACCTCTGCCAGATGCTCAAGGAGTGCCCTGATTTTGGAAAGGGGAGCAACCAATCAAGGAAACTGAGGCATACTTGTAAGGTACCATTCTCTCCACCCCCTCAGTCTGCGGTGAGGCTCTTACACCCTCAGCAGGAGGGTGGTGGTTTAATGGGCTGAAGCTGTCAGTGTGGATTGTGTCTTCATTTGAATTCCTGCTCCAGATCTAGGGAAGAGCTCTCCCCTTGGGCTCTGGTGAGGGGAGAACTGAGCTCTTAGTCACCTCTTAGTCATAGGGGTCTGCAGAGTGCCCCTCCCCGATTGTGTCTTCTCAGCTGTTTGCAAAACAGCCAGAGAGGAGGTGAAGCCCTGAGCCAGGCAGCCTGGCTGTCTCTTTAAATGCCGGGGTCTGTGTAGGAGAGGGAGGGGCCAACTCTGGAGTGCGTGAAATTCCTGGGCTCCTCCGGCAGTCTCAGGCTCAGAGCTCAGCCCTACACATCTCCTCTCGCATGCAACTCACTGAGAGGGAGAGACAGCGTGTCCTCCCCTCTCGCAGCCGCTGGCATCTCCAGCCACCGAGGACTTGCTTTTCGCACCTCGAACATCCCTCCCATCTTCCCCGCCACTGCCTCCCAGAGAGAGAAAAAGAAGAGGAGAGAGGCAGATTCTGGAATTTGAACCTTTCCAAAGAGGAAACACCCAGCAAACTCAGTTGATTAAACATCAAACAGGCAAATTCCAACTCTTCCATTCAAATGGGAAGGTAAGATTTGGGAGGGCTGGGGAGGAAAGCAGCAAGGCTGTGAAACAACTCAAGGTTCTCTCCGTTCAGGGAAGACGCTGCTCCTGAGAGGGTAGAAGTTTTCAGTTGGGAGCGATCAACCTAGATTTTTTTTTTTTTTTTTTTTTGAATCCTGGATCCAAGACCCGGGCTGACCATGGGAATGGCATTTCCCCTGCCTTGCTTTTCCTTCAGTTTCTCCTGAAAGTACGGTTCTTTTGCTCCAGATGTTGGGAAAGTCAGAACATGTTTTAGATTTATTATCTTCTTCTTTTTCTTGTTTTGTTCCTATTTGCTCGAATTGTTAGTCTAAAATGATGTGCGCCCATCACTTCATTTTGAGCAGATACTTTTTTTTTTGACATTTTGATCTCTGTCTGTCTCTCACTCTCTCTCTTCCTTGGGGAGGGGGCTGGTTAGAAAGAGAAAGGATTCTTTGCGGATCACAAGAAGACCAAACTGAGACTGGGGTTTCCCCAGCTGTTGAGCAACTGAAGTGAGTGAGTGTGTGTATGATTTTTTTTATTTTTGGAGGGGGTGTGAGGAGGTTGTTCTTGACTCTAAAAATTCAGGCTGGACTCCTGCTCTCTTGTTGTGAAGGTGGGCATACTCCGAGAAGGTGAAGAGGGAGTGTGTGTGTGTGAGAGAGAGAGAGAGAGAGTGTGTGTGTGTGTGTGTGTGTGTGCATGTGCACTCCTGTTTGGATCGGTTACAAGGGAATCTTTCTGCTCTGCCTTCCATTTGTTTATATTAATGATTTAGTAGCAGGCTTGCCTGAAAACTTCCACTCTGTGTAAGCACTGTGGGTTTTGCAAGCTCTCAGTGACCTTAAAGCCTGGTTCGATGTATTGTTTTTTCCAAGGCATTGTGCTATACCCAGAGTTTCAGCTCTTTCTCTCTTTCTTTTTTAACCACAAAACTTAACTGCTTTAGAAACAGCATCCTGATGACAAGGGAAAAATAATCTGTCCCCCCACCCCCATCTCTTCCTAGGCCAGTGATGTAATACCAACCTATGGGCTTGGCTGCTTTGCAGGTGACTTACCCTGTGATTACTTGTTAAAAAAAAAAATTTCTCCCTTCCTCCATTAAATACCTATCTCTTTTGATTTGGGTGCAGAAATATCGTCACGCAATGAGAAAATTGTATTTTTTTGGCAAACGATGATTAGGATTTAGGCAAAGTAGGTTTCCTCTTCCCTGATCTTTATCTTTATTTGTTTATTTTTGAAATGCACAAGTCAGAGATCATTGAGAGGTGGCCCTAGGATGGAGCAAGTCCAGTCAGACCAGAGACGAAGACTGATTGAACGGGAGCTGTCTCGTCCTTGCTTCCTCAGTTATTCTCACTTTGGGGAGAGAGCGTTTCTTTGGCTACCACAAGCCACCCCAGCATTCTTAATTCATTTTCTGCCCAGGGTCCTGAAGGTGGTCCTGGGAGGGACAGGGGCACTCCTTGTCACACCTGGACAATGGTGTAGTTTTGGGGTCAGATGACCATTTGCCTTTGTGATGAAGGTTCTAATGGAAATTTGAACTCCCAGAGCCCCGGTTGACTTGGTTCCTGGGATATTCTATCTGGGGGCACTTGGAGGTTAGTCTGGGGAGCCCAAAGAACCCTTTTTCAATTAGCTCTTATGGGTAGAGCCTCCCTTCCTTCTTCAAGAGCTTCTGCATCGCCTTCAAGTTACAGTGGTCCCGCTGGTTGTGATGGGCAAGTTTACCTAAGGGCTACTGGGTACGTGTCGGGAGGATGGTGGGGAGAGTGATGAGCAAAGCCGGTATTTTTTTAATCTTCAGGCTTAATCTGCCTAAGTCATATCGGGGTGAACGATATTTCAGGCGGGTGCTGGTTGTGCAGAGATAGTCCTATTGTTTGATTTTTTGTTGTTGTTGGGGAGTGGAGTAAGGGCTTCTGGCCCATTTTCTGCAGCCCCGGGTTTGTCCTATGAGCCAGTCTTCCTTCTGGAAGAAGGGAAAAGGCTGGACATGGAAGTTCGCTATTAAAGTGAGCAACAGGGCTGGGTTAATATTTTTTAAACAACTGGACTGCGCGAATGCCCTTTTCTGGAGCTTTCTAGCCCTTCCTAGTGAAATGATAATTTAGGAAAATTGCTTCTTAAGAAGAGGGGACAGAAATCAAAGGGAATCTAGATTTTGAAAGACAACTACGTTTTTCTTCTCTGGTAGCTCCCTGTTATTAATTATTGGGGGTTTGATGGGGTCTGGCCTCTGTTTTTGTTGATTTCTTTTCAATGCTGCATTTCTACTGACTATGTTGATGATTTGCTGCTTATATAAGGGAAAGGATGTATCGAGGTGGATTGATGCTTGGGGTTTTGAGATCGGCTACTGAGATTGGGTGGCGGTTGATGTGTTTGTCGATGTTCATGGTAGGAAGGTCTTTTCTTTTGGGTGGTGGGGGACAAGGGAATGGTCGGAGAATGGTAGATGAGATGCTCCAGCGAATGGGGACATGAAGGGACAAGGAGGTGAGGCTGGAAGTCACCGGTTTGCAGAATTTCTGTCCTGCGTCCCCCCTTTCTTTCGCTCTTTGAAAAAAATCCATTATCTCTAAAAACACATTATTCTTCAATTGGCCTTTTAGAGGAGAAAAAAAGAGAGGGAGGGGAGGGGTTAATTTGGTGAGGGGGCTTGGTTGTAATTAGCCCACTGCTGCAAAACTGAGATACAGAAATCCATCGGCACCAGCTTTGGGGCACAGCGAGACAGCGGAGGGATGGGGGACCAGTTGTCAGTCCTGGATGCACAGTGCAGCAATGGTGTTGGCGTTTGGGCATTGTGTGTGCTTGTGTCTCTGTGTGCGTGTGCTTCTTTCCACCCCACCACCAATTTTCCCTCCATCGTCCCCCAGTGCTGCCATGATCTTGCCTTCTATTTCCATGCACTGCTCCCCCACCCTACTACCCCTCCCCCTTTCCTCCAGCCCTTTCCATCTCCATGAGAAAATTCTGATTCTGATGGCTCTGCGGCTTTTTTTTCCCAACACAACAGTGGTACGATGGCCTTTCCTACATGCCACACGGATGCAGCCTTCTGATAGGAGGGCTATGTCGGCACATCCACACACGCAGTGGCACACACTCTTGCACACACACTCTCTCCCGCACACAGTGGACCAAGGGCTTCGTTTCTTGCCCCTTCCCCTCTTTCCCCACCTCTCCCTCCGTCCACCATGGCTCCTCTCCCTTGTCTTCCTAGGGAAATGCAGTAATGCTATAGCCTCATCTTCTCCCCGCAACCGCTCTCCTCTTTCCTCTCGCCATTATCCTTTCCCGAAAGCTGTGGTGTGTCGCAGTTCATAGGATTAGCATGTTGGAGAGTCTTTGGGGGTGGGGACCTCGTGAGGAGGGGATTGGAGTGGGGGTAGATGACATTAATGATTTTTTTTTTTTTTTTTGGCCAAATAAGCACCCGGTGATAATGATCCAATTTAACCATCCATGAAATCTATGTTTGCAGCACACTGGAGGAAGGTTACAGGGGAAAGCAGAGTCTGGACTGGGTTACCTCTGGGGAGGTCTGATGCCTGGAGAGTGGGCACAGCCCCCTCCCCCAGGCACATGGCGTGTGTTCTCGCACACGCCAACACACACAGCCCTGATCAGTGGGCTGTGTCAAGCCAGAGGGCACTGCAGAATAGCCCTGAGACTTGTCATGGTTCGTCGAGAGGATGGAGCTATGTCTTTGTCCTACCCAGCTCTCCACTCTGTAGATGATATTGAGTCTTGAAATTCTCGGTGGCCTTTGTGTTGCCTTTTGGGTTGGGGGCTGGAAGGGTGTTTGTATCTTGTCAAACAGACGTGTGCTTCCATTCGGGTGACACGGGACTGTCGACCCCATGCATGTGGTCAGGCGGCCGGCTGCCTGCCTTGTCATGCTCTGTGACTGTGTGTGTTATATGTATGTATGAGTGCTCTGGAGAGGTGTGGCAGTGGCAGGGAAGGAAGGCAGAGCGCAGGGTGTTCTGTAGGGGAGAGAAGGGGTGAAGTCCTCAGGGTAGTTGGCGAGAGCAGAAGGGGAAGCTGCTGCTGTGTCCAGCAGAAAGCCTTCAGTGAGATGCCCATGTCCACCAGGCAGCCTGTGGGCGGGTGAGCTCATGGGTGATGGGTGGGCGGATGCAGGCTGAAGGGGGAGAAGGGCCAAGGTGGGTGAAATTGAGGGTTTTCCCTGCCATCTCACCAGAGCCCTAGGCTGAGCTTTGGAGGTGGCTCTGTGTGCCCAGTGGCGTCAGCCACCTCTGGGGTGGCGTGGCCTTGCTGAAGGCTGCAGCCTGAAGGGGCTGAGTTCACCCTTGGCACCAGAGCAGCCCAAGCCCCTTGTTCTCCTGGGTTCTGGCTGCCTTAACTACCTGACGCCATCTTCCTTTCTCCTTCAAATAGAGGTGTGTCCTTCTTTATTAGCAATTACATGTGAAATTGAAAAAAATTTTGCCTAAAAGAAAAAAAACCCTTCACAGCAAAATGCTGATTGCCCCACCTTTGTGGTGTTCCTCTCCCCTTCTGGTGCTGACCTTGATGAGGTAGGGAGAATGGGTTACGTCACTGCCATAGAAAGGGGAGAAATGGGGGAGGTGGATGCCTCAAGGGTGAATGATTGTCCAGACCCAGAGGAGAGCTCGCTCCTGGGATGCCCCTGCCATGTTCTCCTTACACGCCCCTTTGAGTAGGGGTAGGAGACTTACAAAAGAGGCAGTGTCCCTTCCACAGCTTGCTGCCTGGAAATGTACCAGCCAGGTACATCTGCCCCTGCTCTGGTCACACCCTGTGTCCCTCAGGAGTGCGGCTGCCAGGGAAGAAGTATGGCCTAGCAGCTTGAACCTTTGTGGTCCAGCTCCGGCACCCTGCACACAGGCAGTGTGAAGCCGTGGCTGGGTGCGCATTGGGTGGGGGCTGTGGAGGGGGCCTGGCCCAGCCTCTTCCTGCGGGTCTCCAAATGACACCTCAGAGAGGCCTTTCCCGATCTGATTTTTAAAATGGTCCCCTCACCCCAACCCTCTGGTTGCTTTCCTGCCCATTACTCTGTCTTTAATTTTAATTGGTTAATCACTACTGCATATTTTATTATGTATTGACAGATCTTATCTGTTGCCCCTTCTTGAGTGCAGGCTTTCTGAGGTCAACACTACAGTGTTCCCAGAGCCGAGGATCTTTCTTGGCACATAGTAGGTGTTTTTCCAGTTGGAGGAAAGAACTACAGGGATTTGGCCTAGGAGTGTTTTTTTTCTGTAGCACCTAGAAGCCTGTCTTCTGGGAAGGCCAAACTTTGCTTCTGACTGTCTTTGTTCTGCCTTGAAAGTCCAGATCTGCTCAAGGAATTGCAAAGTGCTAAATTTCCTGAGTCAGTAGAAAGTTCTCTTCTATCCCTGGTTCCACGTGCTATGCTTCCTGCACAGCCCTTCAGGATTAGAAGGTGTGGTTGTCACATCAGAATCATCATCATCTTCACAGTAGTAGAACTGGTGGTGATGTGGGTACTTGCCAAGGCCTTTGTATTAACATGTAGTATCTCACTTAATTTCCCAAACAACTCATTGTAGTATACAACGATTACTTTGTTGACAGAGGAAAAGACTGAGATGTAGATAAAGTAACCTGAGAAAATGACAGATTAGACTTGAAATCAGATCTGATTTATTCTGGAGCCTGCACTCATAGTCCTCATATTAAACTATTGGAAGTAAAAAGGAGGTGGGCCATCATTCTCAAATGCAGAGGATGAAACTGAGGCCCGGGGAGGAAGAACGGCTTGTCCAAAGTCATGCACAATGTTATAGAGACAAACTAGAGTCCAGGCTTCCCTGGCTGCCCTTGTAGTGGCTGTCCAAGGTCCCCTGTCTGTTTCCATCTTCTGTGGCTAGAGGGCAGTGAAGTCTTGTGGGGTGGGGGTGGCAGGTGTCTCTAAGGAGGACAGATGTAACTCCTACACAGCTGGAGGGATTCCACAGGAAGATGTTTCAAGGTTTCATAGCTAGAAGAGCCCTGGTGGGCTACATTCCAGGGTCACCAGACTCACTGAGAACTGGCCAAGGTCACCTTCTGAAGGTGTTGGAGGCTAAGACCCCAGTGTGTTGGGTATTGTCAGGATTCTCAATCCCATGTTCCCTTGGCCATCACAGGTAAGTCAAGTGCAGTGGGGCCTCCATTTGGAAATCCAAGGTTGAGTCTGGATCCTTGCTGCCTGGGAGCTGGGATATTTCTTCCAGCCTGACTCAGCCTTGTTTCTCAGTGGGGAGGGAAGGGGCCAGACACTGGTCCTGGTGTTTTTCATTTTGTTTCCAGAGGCTGGCTGGAAGGAATGATGCTCCAGCATGGGAAATGTGGGTCTCTCTGTCATACCCTAGGGTTGGCCTTGACCTTGAGTGGGGAGGGGTTAGACATCGTACCCAAGTGTCAGTGTGTCTCAGAGGAGGGAGTTGAGGGAGGTAGAGCAAAGTGTAGTCTTAGAACCAAGCAAGCTTTGTCTTTTGCCAGGACCTTGAATCAGGACCTGAAGTCATTTCTGTGTGACCTTGGGATGGTGTCACCAGATGTCCTGGTTTATAGAAAATTCCTGTTTAGGCCTATATCCTAGCATAATTATTAATTCTCAAACTGTGCCCTGGTTTGGATGATAAAGTCTATAGTCATTCTTCTCTGCGATGACAACACCTACTTTCTCTTAATGGGACAGAGAAAAGAAAGAGGCACACTAGAGAGAGATCCAGTTTCAGGCAAGAAGGTGGTAGGAGGTGGAATCTTCCCCCAGTGATCTTTCTATTTGCTCTTATTTAGGAAAGATTAAGACCTGGATCATCTAATTATTTCTACTACCAACATGAACTCCTACTCTATCTTAACTACTCATACTGTAGTCAATGCTACTAGCTAGTGTTTGATCCCTGACTAGATCCTGGAGACTTTTCCCAGCATTTGACCTACCTTATCTCACTTAATCCTCCAATGACCTCATGAGGGACACAGTTATTCATCCGTTTTGCAAAAAAAAAAAAAAAAAAACAAAAAACCCAAAACCCAAAACCGAGGCCAAAAGAGGTTACATAACATGTCCAAGGTCACTTAGGTTGGAAGTGCAAGGCTGGGCTTTCAAGCTTCTGGTCTTAACCACCGTGCACACCCCCCTCTGTGGGCCTGTCCTCTGCTCCCCCAGGTCTGGGAGCTGCTTCTGAAAGGTGGCTCATGCAGCAGGTGGTCAGGCTTGTTGCTCTGAGATTTACTGAGCATACCCCTGTTGGTTCGAGGCAGCTCAGTACGCTGACTCAGAAGTGGGCCGACTGGTGGTCTTTGGTGCCTCTGTCGAAATCCATCTTCCGGTGTTTCAGTCACTGTCGTCCTTCCTTCGGGCACCTGTCTGAGGCGTGGTTTAGGTAGTTTGGGATGCTGGTGGCTGGGCAGAAGGTACAGAACCTGAAACTTATGTAGGTCTGCTTTGCTCTGTGCTGCCAGGCCTGGCAGGCCTCCTCTCCATTACCTTTGCAGTAGGGCCTGGCCCTCAGTGTGGAATTCCACTGAAGGGACAGTTATCTCACACCTGCAGATGGCAGAGTGTTGTGTTTGTTTAGATGCGCAGTGTCCTGATTTGATTAGGAAGCCAGTGGTTATGGGGTTAAGTAGCGTGTTTCAGATCACCAGTGAAAAATGGCAGATCTTTGGTCTGAAGCCAGAGACTTTGCACTGAACAAGGGAAAAAAGAGGCAGAGCATGAAGCATTTGTATTGGGAGCTAGAAGATGAAATACCCCTCGGAAGGTCTTGAGATCAATTCCTGAGGTCTGAGGGCAGGATAGCACCTTTGGGGTCATCATCATGGTCAACCACCCCTGCCTGGGCTGCCCCCACCCCCAGCCAGGGCAGCACAGCTGCTGACCCTGGATGGCGTGTTCTTTGTGGGAGGAGGGAAGGAGGAAGCAAGACCGTGCATAGCCACACCGATGGGTGTCCAGGAGCTACCTGTTTTCCCATGCAGTAGTGGTGCTTGCAGAGACAACACATGTACTTTCCATCCCCTGCATCCTAGGGTAAGGAAAGATGGGAGTCGCTGCCTGGGGACAGGAGCAGGGGAGCTCAAAGTGAAGAGATGGGAGTGCTCAGGCTAGCCGGCACCAGGGAGACGGAGGGAACCTTTCCTTGGTTGAGAGGCAGGGGACAGGAGGAGGTCGTTTTTCTGACTGAGGGGCTGGTCCTTAGCCCCCAAGCTGAGCTGCGTTAGCTTCATTGCAGTCCCATTGAAGACTTTGTTTATTTTTCCAATAATGTGTTAATTAAACATCGATTTCCGGGTGGAGGAAAGGGAATTGGGTTGCCAGAATTAAATGGAGTGAGGCAGAAGGGGAGCAGCGAGAGGGGCCCCAAGCTGGAGTCAGCATTCTTCGGGATCACCCCAGGAGGCCGGAGTGGAGCTGGGACTGCCTCTTTCCCTGGCTGCTGACTTGGGGGAATCACCTCCCCAAGAGCCTTCAGGAGGCATCTTTGCTCCCCCTTGGCAACCGGAGAGGAGAGAGAGGACTCTGAACCTCGATGCCAAGGGAGAGCAGTTGCTCCTCACCTTCCGAGCTCCTCTGCTTTCGCAGGTGAGCCAGTGTGGTGTCAGCCTTTCACTCATGCTCTGTGAATGTCAGCTCAGGGGTTCCTTAAAGAAACTTTAGAATCCCACTTTGGAGATGAGAAAACTGAGTCTCAGAGAAGCAGCAAGTTCAAGGTCAAAGAGTTGCCACAGCTTAGCAAGCAAAGGGATGTTAGGAGAGTTGAGAGTGTCCGAGGTTGGTAGATGAGCCGCAAAAGGTCCAAACTCTTTAAGAGTCTCATGCTCTACCGACTGAGCTAGCTGGACACCCTGGTCCAAGCCTCTTTAAAGGAAAAACCAAAAAGAATGAAGCATCTAACAACATCAGAAAGAATTGTTATTTTCTTGCTGGCGAAAATGGACTGAGCTCTTACTATGTGCCAGCAACAGAGACACGGGGACATAGAATTGTAAGGATACAGTGAGTACATGTTAGGGAATGTTCTTCCCATTTCACAGATGAGGGAAGTGGGGCTTAGGGAGGTTCATTCCTCAGGTTGCAGAGTTGGCAAATGGTGGGGCCAGGAACGGAACTTTGATAAAGATGACTTTGGGATTACAGCTGTATTTTATTCCAACACGCCGAGTCCATGGATCCAGACTCAGCAGGTTGGCTACAACTTTTAGGAAATAAAGACTTGGGGATCTTAGTATGGACCCTTGCCCAGATCCCAGGCCCCAGAAATCTCAGTGTCTTGCAGTGTGGGCCCCAATTCTGAGCCCATAGTAGCTCTGGGGTGTTTTCAGTGCTTGGAGCTGAGTGGTGGGGCTGAGTAAAAGCTGTTGTCCTCTGACTGTGTCTGCGTGCCAGACTTAATCCCAAACTTAAACTACAGCTCATACCAATTAAATTAGAATTTTTAGGGGTGAGGTCGAAGCATCAATGTATTTGAAGCTTCCTAGGTCTGTAAATAGTAGTTTAGAAGAGCCTTTTCTGCAGAGAGGGTGGTAGGAGGCTAGACCAGCTTCTTGTTTCTAGGGAGGTAAGAAGCACGCAGGGAACTGGTTACATAAACCCCATGTTCAGTGGGCTGTTGGGTGGACTCATTTGTTTTCTTCTCATGAGAGTAATCACAAAAACTTGGGTGTGTCAAAACCAGAGAGCGCTGACAAATGTATTTCTTCAGGCCTCACCTGCACATCTGGCTCCTGAGTTCTGGAGAGAGGTCCAGGAATCTGCAGGTGCTTTTTGTGGCTGCTAAGGTCATGCTATCCAGGGCCAGCCCAGGCTCCCTGGGTTCCAGGCGATTGTGAAGTCCTCTCTATTTGGTGGAGTGCGAGCGGTGAGGATATGGACTGCCGTGGCCACCTGTTGCACAGTGAGTTTTAGGCTGCTTGCTTAACTGGCTGTCCATAGCTGCTACAGGAACGCCCGTGCTCCTTTCCTGGTGGCAGTGACTTGTGCAGAGTCAGCACCCAGGAAGGAGAGGGGAGGGGAGGGGAGGGTGTGCTCACCCTGGAAATTCAGTAGACTCTCTTCTCAGGTTTTTTAAAAATCAGAGTAAATCTCTGCACAACTTGAGTGTTGAGAAGCCTGTCAGCAGCAGCTACCCCGGGGCTTTCCCCGGGGATCTGCAAAACAGCTTCTCTGGGGCTCATTTCAAGCTTTTCTTCCAAAACTGTCAAAAATAGGAAATAGTTGGAGCCTTTCAGAGCTGGAAGGGACCTTGGCAATCATCTGTGCCAACGCTGATATTCTATTCATTTTTTCATTCATTTATTCATCCAGCAGATATTTATTAAGCACCTACTATATCCAGGCATGGTACCAGGTCCTGGGAATACAGCCACAATCATGAGAGACATTCAGTTTATCCTGTATAGAATTTAAGCTTGGGTGGAAAGACCAATAGACAATACAAGTATGTAATTACACATTAGGATGAGGGTTCTGGAAGGAAGCATGGGGCAGCTCTGACAATTACGGACACCTCATGTAGAAGGATGGGGTCCAGAGAAGAATGATAGCTCAGATCCATCCAGCGTTTCCCAAAGGCAGATCTTGCTTAGGGCTTCTCAAGTAACACTTTCATTTAATCCTCACTATACATCTTGGAGAGAGGTCTTGTTATTATTGGTGTCTTGTTGCAGAAGAGGAAACCAGGGGACAGAGAGGAGCCCAGTACGGGACTAAGGCTGAGGCTGTACTCTCCTGTCTTTTGTAACTTTCCATCTCAGCAGGGAAGAAGGCAAAGAAGGGATGAGGGTAAGGACAAGAGAGATGCTGGGGCAAGGGCTGTTGGGGGCAGGGTAGTCAAGGCACACATGCAGTGGCAGTCAGAGAAGAGGAATCATTTTCGGAGATCCGCTGTGCAGCAGGGAGACTGACACACATTGTGTGAAATGTGCTGAGAGTGGGCTTTGGAGGTTCCTGCTAGAGAATGACAACATATGGGCAGTATTTATGCTAATTAGCTCCATTGAACCATTGCACACTGGAGATATACTTTACCACTGTATAGTGAATACGTGTAGTTTTATTTGTTAATTACAAATCATAAATAAATTTGGGAAAGCAAAACAAATGCAGAGAAGTTAAGATGGTAGTCCAGGTAAACCTGACCTCATAGGCAGCTCTTAGAGGCCAGCATGGCCTTTGCCAAAAGTATGTCCCCAAGTCCTCTCAATGGCTGGAGAAAAGCACGAGGCTGTAGAGAGTTCCAAGCTTTTCTGAGGGGAAGCATCCTGGTGTGGCAGAGCCCTCTGGTGCCAGGGTCTCTGATCTCTGGGCTTTCAGATTACTTCATTCTTCAGACATGGCCATCTCAGTCCTGTCCTGCCTGAGACTCACCTGCTGGCTAAACATAGAAGCGGGGAGGCAGGTGGAATTCTAGCAAATAAAACATAGGTCTGCTTGCTCCGGGCCCTGGGAAACCCCAAGGAAGAGTGAAGCAGAGACTTTTTCAGGCCTGCTGCCACTCTGTGCTGTGAGGAATCTCTTTGCCTTCCCTGTGGCAAGAAGCTTGAAGCCAGGCCTCCTCCAACTGTGTTGGTCCAGGAGCCCATCACCATTGACTTTCGCAGCTGGTGCCTTTCTCCTCCCACCTTCCATTGCCACCTGTTGCTAATTCCCGAGACGCTTGTCCCCTGCAGTTCTGCCCTTGTCCTCCCTAGGGCCCAGCTGAACACCCTTCCCAGGTGTTCTCGTGGGGGCTCCTGGCCCACCTTGTGCTGACCTTCACTAAGCAGAGGTGACTGCGGGTGGGAAGGAGAAGAAGGCCTCAGGTGACGGCCTCTGCCTGGGGCCACAAGAAAAGGGCAGAAAGAGGTAGCAAGAGAAAGGGGTTGTGTTAACAGGGCATCAATATGACATCAAATAAAGGTCTGCCAGGATATGGGAGTTTGTTCGTTTCCTTGGCCTTGTTTCCCTAATGCGCAGGTGAGCCAGTCTGCCATGTGGCCAGGTGGCCACATGGGATGGAGGCTCTGCTGTGTCCTAATCAGATTCTTGTTCAGGGTCCAAGGACTGTTTCTGGCGAGGGCATGCCGGAGGGGGGCAGGCTGGCTTTCTGTCTGGCATTCTCCAGGCCTTGAGGGAGGGGGGATGCTTCTGTTCTGGGCTCCGAGTCTGATGAGCCCCACACTTAGCAGCAATGGCCTGACTACTCGATCCTGAAGCCCGGTGGGCGAGAGGTGGCCACTGTCTCCAAGGAGGGGCAGGGAGGGGAGAAGGTTGGTTCATGTGTGGGTTGTAAAGTTTGAACGACAGTCACTTTTTTCTTTTTCTGTTTGTGTGGTTATTATTATGTTTTATAACAACTCTTTATAGATTAACTTAATGATTTTCTTACTTCAAAATAATGTATGTGTGCTATAGAATATTTAGAAAATATCACGATCACCAGCAACAACAAAAAAGACTATAATTAAAAATCATCTGGAAATCATTCCTCCAGAGATAACCCCATGGGAGCATTTGGGTATTTATCTTTCTGGCCTAATTTCTAGGGGTCCACCATCCAGGCTGTGTTATTTTGTTTTTAAAGAAGTTCATTCATTCATTTAACAAGTACTAATTGAGCTCCCACTCTATGCCAGGCACTGAAATCACATTTTGGAAGCTGTCACACTAGCCTGATTTTTCACTTAAAGATGCATCACAAACACTTTCCCACAACAGCCATTCATGTCTCTAAGCTTCCAGATTTAGATTTTGGGTGTAATGAGGCAGTTAGTAAATGGTAGCATCTCAGGTCTTCTGTCTTAAGAAGGAAGAGAAGACCGTAGTGCCCCTCTGCCCTGGGCACACAAGCAACTCCATGTGAGAGCTCCTGGGAGGAAATGTGTCCTTTTACCAGGGAATGAGGAAGGGACAGATGATTCTGAAAGTGGGAAAACTCTTAGATTTATTAAGTATTAGGATCTGGGATTTCTCCAAATGAGAGCTTTGGAGAGGTGGCTCCTCTGTGGAGTCCCAGCACATTGCTAGTTCACCTGCTTCAGTGTTGAGATGAAGGCCAGAAGCACTTAGATGATTTGCCCAAGAATGCACAGGTGCTTGGTGGCAGATTTGCAGCTGAAGCCTGGGCTGCTCAGTGAGGGAGAGACGCAAGGAAAGTTGGGGTCAATGTGGTCAAACTGGCTCAGCTCATGCGTGGACAAGAGAGCACTGGCCTCACTGGCATTTAGGTGCTGTGCTTTAAAAAAGAGGTTTGGGATGCACACTTGATTTCATCATTTCTCACAGGCACATCTGACATTCCCCAGAGGCATGGGAAGAGAGAGGGAGAGGGGGAGGGGGAGGGGGAAAGAGAGAGGGAGGGGGAGAGGGAGATGGGGAGGTGGGGAGAGAGGGAGGAAGGGAAAAAGGGAGGGGAGAGAGCATGTGAGAGAGAAAGAGAGAGAAGGAAGGAGAGAGAGAAAGACTGAGAGAAGGAGAGGGAGAGGGAGGGGGCAGAGGGAGAGGAAGAGAGAGCGACCTTCTCTAAAGCCATTGCTACTCCTGGATGGAACTGGCACAGCGTGGGCTTTTACAAGTTCAGTGCTGCATGCATGTATTGCTGTTTGCACAGAGCACTGTGTTTAGTGCTAGGGCACTAGTGAACAGCACCTCTGAACTCAAGGGCAGTATGAATGCATGTAATCACTGCAGGAGCCTTGCAGCCAGGAGAAAAGGAGCACAGAGGTTTCCATGGGAGGTGGAATTTAAGGAATGGTATCAGCAGAAGGGGAGAGAAGGACTGAGGACAGTAGGCCAAGGACATAGCCTCAGGAAAGGAAAAAAAATGTGAAGTGGCCCCCAACACTCAGGGTTTAAACTTTATAGTTCATGGGTAGGGGATTGAGGAAGGGATAGGGCAGAGACTCCTCAAACTGTTACACAGGTTCAATGCGGTCTCAACCAAGTTAACAACAGCACATTTTACATATCTAGTGAAAACCAGTCCTCAAATTCATGTGGAACCAGAATAGCAAGAGCAATTTCGGGCAAGAGCAGAGCAGGAGGCACAGTGACACCTGACTTCACTCCACTGCAGAGCAGTGGTGGTTCCCGGGATAGAAACAGACACATGGATCAGTGGGCAGAACCGAGGACACAGAAACCTCCCCAGACACACTTAGCTATTTCATCTTCGACAAAGGGGCCGAAAGCCTGTGTTGGAGGAAAGATGGCCTATTCAGCAAGGGGTGCTGGGAAAAGTGGTCATCTGCACACAGAAAATTAGAACTGGACTCTTACCTCTCACCATACACTAAATTGGAATCAAAGTGGATCAAAGATCTAAACATTAAAACAGAAACATTAAACTTATTAGAAGATAAAATAGGTGAAACACTGGAAGATATAGGTGGAGGAAAAGATAGTTTTCTAAACATAACCTCAACTGCACAAGAAATAACTTCAAAAATCAACAAATGGGAATACATGAGACTAGAAATCTTCTGAATAGCAAAAGGATCAATCAGCAGAGTGAAGAGACAACCTACAGAATGGTAGGAATTTTTTGCCAGCTGTTCTTCAGACAGAGGATTAATATCTAGAATATGCAAAGAAGTAAAAGTAACCTAAAATTAAAGATCCCATCCACAAATGGGCAAGAGAAGTGAACAGATACTTCACAGAGTAAGAAATACAAGTGACCAACAAACTGTGAGAAAATGCTCAGCATCTCTGGCTATTAGAGAAATGCAAATTAAAACAATGCTAAGATTCCATCTTACTGAAGAAATAATGGCACTCACTAAGAAATCAAGCAATACCAAACACTGGCGAGGCTGCGGTGAGAAAGTAACCCTCCTTCATTGTTGGTGGGAGTATAAACTAGTACAGCTACTATGGAAATCAGTATGGAGACATTTCAAAGAACTGAAATTAGTAATTCCATATGACCCAATCATCCCCCTGCTAGGTATCTTCCCTGAACAGCTTTAAATACCATACTACAGTGATACATGCATACCAATGTTTATGGTAGCACAATTCGTAATAGCTAAATCCTAGAAGCAGCCTGTATACTCATCCACAGATGACTGGATAAATAAATAGGATATCTATACATAATGAAATACTACTCTGCTATAAAAAATATCAGATTTCACACATTTGTAGGAAAATGTAAAGTTGAGTGAAATAAACCAGATACACAAGATTAAATACCATGTTATCTCTCATTTGAGTGAGGCAAAGTGCAAAGAGATGAAGGATGGATATAAGGGGATGGGGACAAGAAGATGGATCTCTTGCAAAAGGGAAATGGCCAAGGGAAGAAGCCCGAGGGGCGAGGAGGAGAGGAAGGAGAAATGAGAATCAGTATGTGCCATGTATAGGAACCTAATAACCTCAATTAGTGTAAGCGTTATGAGACACAACATGAGCTTAGATTAATAACACCAGCAAGAATGAAGAATGGAATAGGAGAACTAGAGGAGAAGGGAATTTTTAAAAAAAGAAACAAGCTGTGACATACACATACACATACACATACAAGAGACAAGTTGTAACCACACCCCAGGATGATTCTAAACAGAATGAACTGCAAACAGGTACTGACAAAACACAAACATTTTAGAAAAGAGGTGGGGCAGGAAAGGGTCTGAGGATCCTGCAAGGGAAGGTAAGTGTTTCTATCAGGATGGCCCCAATCACAGGAATCTGAACTCAATGTGGCTTTACCTTAGAGGGATGTTTAGAAGGCGGGTCCACATAACCACAGTTCTAGAGAAGAGACCTGAGCTTTGGTTCAATCTAGGGTGTCTGCTACTCTAGGCTGTCTCTGTTCATCATGATGCAATGGCGCTGCTGCTCCAGGACTCATGCCAGAACCCCTTATCATCACGACCTACAGAAAATGTCCTTTACCCCAGCCACTGAGCAAAAGTCTGGAGCATTACTTTGAATGGACCATCCTAGGTCACATGTCCCTCTCTCAACCAATCATAGTAAGATGCCACTGGAACTGGGGGTAGAGCAAACCCACCACAACTTCCTGGTTGCTACTCTCTGGGTGGTCCCGGGGGACACTGGCAAGAGATGCAGAGATCACGCAAGGCAAATTTTTAGTCTTTCTGTCCCTGTTAGAGATAGAGAGTGATGTGTTCAACTCTGGTGTAGGAACAGAACTCTAGAAGTGAAATGGGCACTGAATTCGGCAGAGTCAGGAGTGGGGAGGACACTGGCTGCCTGATACTGGCTGTACTCTTCAGTAGAAGCCACCAAACTGGGCCATTGAGCTGAACCCAGAATACGGTCCCCGTGGGTGTGTCTGACTCATCCTGGCACATGAGTAGGAAGGAGAAAGGCAGAGGGGGAGGGAACTGCGAAGGATCTAAGCAGGCTGGTCTCCTGACATCGTTCTGTGGTTTTTGTCACTGTCCAGAGAAGAGGGGCTAAGAATCTTCTCAGGAAACCAGAAGGTTGATGCTTTCTGCAGAAGCCCTTTGAAGGCACTTGTGCTTTCCCAGGCAGAGCCTGAGGTGCAGGAACCTGAGTTCATGCTTTGTGGATTTGAGATTTTTATTCTTTTTGTAGCAAATACACACACAGCTCCTCTAGGATGGGCTTTGATTGATAGGTGTCTTTGAAACATTACCACGTCCTTCGGGGTTTGATGTCTTCAGAATTGCTGCGCTGGTTTCCGTCTGGATTTAGCTGGTCCTTGCTGGGCTGTTATGTGCTATGGACTGTGTTTAGAGAATTAATTCGCTTTATTCCTCAAAGTCAGTAGGACGCTCTTTGTTTCTGCTCCCTGACATGGAGGTAATAGCCATTTTAGTAAGGAAATCCCACAGTATGTTGGTGTGAAAGAGCTTTTCTGCCTCAATGATTTTCCTCTTATGTTGTGTACTTATTGAAGTTGGGGAAAATTAAGCAGGGGTAGCAGGATGAAGACGGCAGGTTGTTGTGGGAACAGGATGCTCTCTGAATTCAGAGGGTCAGGCTGTGCTCAGCTGGATTGTGGGTGAACCTTAGACTTTCGGATGCTGGCAAAAGATGTATGTTTAAATATTAGGTTTGTCATTCATCAGCTCTGTGACTTTGGGCACATGGCTTGTAAATTTCATAAAACGGTCACAGATGACCTACTACATGATAGGATTCTCTTGGACACATTCATGTTTCCTACACTGAAGTAGCCCTAGGTGGCAGCGAGAGTGAAACTCTGAGTTATGTGGGGGCTGCTTTCCATGTGCCTGAGCTTTCCATGTGCTGTCCACAGCCTCATGATAGCACAGGAGACTGGGACTTGGGTTCTTGCTTTACAGATAAGAAAAACAGAAGCTCAGAGAGATTCACTAACTTTTCCCAAGGTGTCTCAGCAAGTAAATGAGATGCAAATCAAAGAGTTTTGGACCTCAAAGCCTGCAGTGCTCTGGGTTTCAAGATGTGGAGGCAAAAACGTGAGCTTGGGGATCACTCAGGCAGACTTGCTGGTAGCTCCCTGCTTTTTATGTACCAGGTGTGTTGTTACTTCACCTCCCAGGTTTACATGTCTCTCTGTAAACAGAAGCAAATCCATAATCTTAGTTGAGGACGGCTTACAATCAAGTGACTTGTTTGAGATCCTCTAACTAGTGATCAGCGCATCCACGATTGGAACCCTGAGTCTGTACTCTGCACTCAAACGGAATCCGTATGTGTTTCCTATGAGGTTGTAGTTCTGTCTGGTGTCTAGGAGCCAAGGCTACGATAGTAACAATGGTGGTGATCAATATTTTGTGTTGTTACGAGGAGACTTCTGCTTCTAAGGATGGATGAAATGGGCACAGAGGTTTTCTTCACATCTTTTACTTTTCTAGCATCTTTGTAGGGTTTCCTTGGGAGTAGGGGTTGAAGAAGTCAGCAAAGACTCAGCAGAAATTCGAGCTGTTAGGAGTTCAGGTTTTGGGGGGCATGTGGTGTCGATTAAGGCGAGAGGTGAGAGATGTCCTTGGCAAGCTGAGTGGAATGCACTAGCATCTTCTGTGTGTGCTGTGGAGGCAGGAGAGTTAAGTTCCTAGGTGCATCGGGGGGACTTGGGCTCTGGTTATAACTTCACTACCAGCTTACTATGCACATTTGGACCTTCTAAGATGAGAACTCAGTATATGAGCAGGTAGCGAGCACCCGTCTGGCTCATGACCGCTCTCCTTATACTCTTGTAAAGCTGATATTATCACTCTTGTTCTAGAGATGGAGGAACAGATCAGAGGGATCAGATTGCTCATGGGTCCATGGCTACTAAGCCTCAGACAAAGATTTAAAACAAGACTGCAGGATATTCTATAATGTACATCCCTGTTAAGTAGCACTTGCTCTTTCTAACATATTCCAGAGGCTCTTAAAGGATTCTAGTCTAACTTTTGACAGTTGGAAAAACTGAAGCTTAGCGGCCAAGTGCTTTGACCAAGATGGGAGAAATCTGAGATCAAGATCTCGGGGTACCCGTACCTAAGGTTACTGTGCACTGCAGAGAAGATACCTGGAATATGAGCGGAAATAAAAGGCAGAAGCTGGTGAATGGAGGATCTGGGCTGCAGGGCTGTGCTCAGGACTGAATTCAGGGCCACTGGGGGTTCAGGGGACAGATCGAGAAAGCAAGCAGAGGCCATGCACAAGGTTTGTATGGTCACTTTAGAGTCAGATACCCTAGAAGACACAAACTACAGATTTCATAGGTAGGTGGGACCAGGTTACTGAACAGGGAAGGTGCAGGCTGCCGTGCTCATGGAGTGCTTGGACATGTGGTCATTATAATCAACTTTCTTAAGGTTTAAGACATGGGCTTTGGAATCACAGCAGGTGTGTGTGTAGGGGAATCTGTTCTGTGTAAGCAAACTTTGGGCAGGTTATTTCCCTCCTCCAGATCTCAGCTGTGTCATTTACAAAGTAGCAGTAAAGTTATATCTACCTCAGATTAGTGGGGGATAGTTAATGAATAATAGATAAGCTTTAGTACTCCTAAATTATGTCTGGCCTGGATCCTCCCTGAGTGCCTGTGTGTACACCTGCTCGTTCATCATTTGTTGGTCTAGTTCTCATTCAACTCAAAGTGTTTACTTTGCCATTGTTTGATTTGATTTCCTGCCCTGCCCTGCTGCCCTCAGCCTCCCTTAGTTGGGAAACAGGCATCTCTGCATCCTTCACGGCTCAGACCCTGCAGCATGAGCTCCTTTTCTACTCTTCTTGCATTTACTTTCCACATTCAGAGTAGGGACAGGTCCTGTTGGCTTCTCTTAAAAATAAACCTAGTTTATGGCCATAGCTCTTACTTCTATGGCCTAAGCTTTCCTATCCCTGGCTTATAGCAATGACCTCTCCCTGGCTAACTGTTTCTAATGGATTCCCAGCTTTGCTTTTCCACAGTATAGGCTAGGCTGATCCTTTGAAATGCATGTCAGATGTATTACTCTGATCGAAACTCCAGGGGACCCCATTCCACTCCCAGTGAGCCCCAGGGCCCTTAGGAATCCCTGTGAGGTCCTGCCAGGTGTGTGCTCACCGCACCCTCACTCCTTCCGCCCTCCTCTCCTTTCACTGTCCTTGCTCGCTCTGCTTCAGCCTTGCTGGCCTCTTGCTTAGTCTTTGCACTTCCTCAACTCAGTCCAGCCCACAGCCTCTTTACTCACGGCTGTTTCCTGACACCCTCCTGGATATGAGCACAAAAGAACCTCGCTGGAGCCAGGCTTGGTGACACACATCTGTAATTCCAGCACTCTGTAAGGCTGAGGCAGGAGGATCACATTCTGTAGCCCACCCTGGGCAACTGAACAACTTGGCAAGACTCTGGGGGGGCAGTAAACCTTACCACGCAGGCTTCCCCCACATCCCTTTTCTAGAACAGCACGACTCTCGACAACATCTCCCCTTCCTTGCCTTACTGAATTTCCAGAGCCCCTCATCCCTGATATGTAAGAGCCCCTGAGGTCTGACGTGTCACATGTGTCTTCATTTTGCTTATTGATAGTTAATTTCCTCTCATTGAATAGGACCTCATGACTGCTCCGCCCCCCCCCCCCCCCAACTGGGATTGTTTTGTTCACAAACAGCACCTGCAGGCAGTGAGCACTTTGGGAACACCTGCAGAATGAGCACGTTTTCTTCCCTTCCACAGCTCAGGCAGCTGCTGTGACACTGGCCACTTCTCCCTTGTCCATGGGGATCAAACGAGAATATATTACATCCTCCAGTTCTCTGTCCTGAACCGCCTTCCAGAGGCAAGGCCTGGCAATGTGTGAAATTGCTCTACATTCTTTCTTGTCTTTAAAGAGAATATGTGTGCTTTGAACATTGATAAAAACAACACAAAGAACTAAAATAACAAGAGCAAAATAGAGAAAATAGAGAAACTCAACAATGAAAATGAAGACTCCTTCTGGAAGTTTCACCTTCCACAAAGAACCGCTGCTCCCCTCTCCATTCCCACTTTCAGGCTTTCCTTAAGCCACAGGTTTCTGCTTGGGGTGGAGCGAGAGGTGGACCAGAAGGAGTATTATGCAAATGAGGCATATTACTCTGTTAAAGAAACTGTGAGAGAATGTTGTCTGAGGAAAGTGGTGGGACAGGGAATTGGGAAAATGCAGCCTCCATCCATGAGTCTTTTTCATGTATGAAGAGAAGTCAGTTTGTTTCTAGGAAGGGAGAACCGTGAGATGCTTTAGGAAAGGTACAAGGGAAATTCATTTTCTCTCATTTTGATTGTTTCTGAAAGCATCTCCTTGAATGAAACTTTCTTTAAGGTCAGGGGAACTGTGGGTTGTAGTGCAAGCACATTTATCACTAGTTGGGCAGAGGGCTGGCACAGGGGGCTGGCGGCTTGGATGGACTTACCAAGAGCCTGGAGCTTTACACTTAGTACAGACACCTCCCTTACCCTTGGATACCCCAGTGAGTGCTCAAAATCACAGATCATACCAAACCTTATATGTACTGTGTTTTTTCCTAGACATACCTACTTAAGATAAAGTTTAATTTGTAGACTAGGCCCAGTAAGAGATTAACAGTAACAAAGGATAACAGAATAATTATAACAATACACTATAATAAAATCGCTGGCATTGTAGCTCTTGTTCTTTGGGGACCATCATCAAGCGAAACAAAGATGACTTGAACGCAAGACTACACAGCAGGAAGTGAGTCTGTGGATGAAGGGGGCACCTGTAATTAATTCATTGGATTGTCAAGGCAACACTGAGGGCTGGACATTGGAAATCACGTTTTATAAACTGGGCACGGAGGCTTGGAGGGCGTATGTGGCTGCTCTAGGCATCCTCCTTCGGGAGCAGTGTGCGATTTGAATCCATGCTGCCTGCACAGCCTGTATGCATGAGCATGGCCAACACAATTGCAGAGCAGTGTGAATGGAGGGCAGGTGGGCCAACGTGAAAGTATACTTGATGAAGCTATGGGAGGAAGTTGGGCTTTCCAGAGAGACCCTTGAGGAATCTCCCTCCCAGAGTTGCTCAGTCCCACAGCCAGACAGACCAGGGGAGCCTGGTTCCATTTCTCTGGATGGGAAGTTTTCCATCAGTCCTGGCCTGTTGCTGTTGGGAGTTGGAGGTGGTACTGCTAATGTGCAATTATGAGGAAATGTTGAGATGGAGGTGGTGGGGAGCCGGACTGCTACTTGGTGACTTCCTAGTCTGAGGCCCACTGTTGCAGGTCCCTCCTACAGATCGATGAGAGTTTCAGAAACTGGCGATGATCAGGAATGTTAAATCATTCCTTCCTCTTCAAGCCATGTGCAACAGGTGGATATCTGACTCTCGAGATGGGGAGGGTGATCTGAGGGTCTAACTCTTGATGTTCCTGTGTGGAGGTGTCACAAGCCCTAGTGGAGAAAGCTGAGTTAGACTTCTGACCCATCTGCTCCAGCATAAGGTGTGTGTGTGTGTGTGTGTGTGTGTGTGTGTGTGTGTGTACATGTAAGCAAGGGTGTGAGTACAGCATGTGGTTGGGCTATTTTTACATTGCTTCAGGGCAGGAGAGAGTGGCTATTAATAATGCTTAGATGTTCAATTGACCCTTACACCCGGATCTTCTCCAGAGAGTGGAGAGATGCTTGTGGTTTCGCTGTCACTCCTGAGTTTGGAGATCTGAGCAGGGAGGAAGGTGAGGGTGCTCTTAACTCAGGTGGTGCTGTGGGGCCTCGGGTGATGTGCTCATTCAGGCCTTCACTGGGTAGAAAGCTCACCACTGCCCTACACAAACAACCATCTTCTTGGTTCTGTTTCCTGGGGAAAAAGAAGTCATCTTGGATTCCATTCAGTTCAACAAATCTTTACTGAGTATCTGCTGGGTCCAGATAGAGTCAGGGCAGTGTTGTGGGTGACAGCTGGCTGAGTGGAGGCACTTTGGTGGCACTGTCATGCAGAGGTGATGATGGATTGGGTCTAGGGACAAGGGGAGAAGGGTGTCGATGTGAGCAGCCTTCAGAGACTTGGCACCAAAATTCTTCCACGGCAGAGGGTGGGCCAGCTCCACGCTGCTTGCACAGGCATCACATATTTCACAATGGACATGGAGAGGTCCCAGGAGGTGTCAGCCACTGAGAACGAACTTTTATATTTCTGTCTTCCTTATGAGAAGGCATCATTTACCAATACTTACTGATTTCTCCTCAATTAGCTCAGTGACTCCTACCTTCCTGACCCTCATCTTCCAAATAGAAGAAGAATATGTGGAGGGGGAAATGATGTATAGTCCGTTTACTAAGCCAAGAGAAACTTCAGGATGTCCAGCTTGGAACCAAGCAATGCTAATAAGTCCAGGTTCAATTCTGATATGTTGATGTCATTGAATTAGACAATTCTGGCTATAAGTATTTTCTTTCAATTATGGAATATTAGAGCTAAAATGAAACTTTGGAGCTTGACTGATTTAAATCTCTCATTTTTTTTTTTTTTGTCTTTTTGAGACAGGGTCTCACTATGCAGTTCAGGCTAGTCTTGAACTCACTTTGTGGCACAGGCTGGCTTCAAACTCACAGCGATCCTACTGATCCTACTGCCTCAGCCTCCCAAGTGATTACAGTCATGTACCACCACACCCGCTTTAAATCTCTCGTTCTAGAGATACGTAAACTGAGGGTCAGAGAGGTTAAGGGTTGCATAAAGTCATAGAGCAGTTTGCTTTGGTTTGATATCTGGGTATAATTACTTCATAACTGTAACTCTCCTGGGTAGGGAAGCCCAGGAAAGCACAACTGTCAGGATCCCAGAGTGTTAGGGCAGTGCTACATAGGAAGTGCACACTAGCCCAGGAGTCGGATGGAGTGGAGGGTAAAGGTCTAGGTGTTCTACACACAGAGCTGGCTCCCTCCTTCACCATCAGCCTCGAGTATCAAGTGAAAGTGGGTCTGAAGAGGTCAGGGTTAAGTCTGAACTGGCCAGAAGACCAGCTCAGGGTCCTCTGTCAAGTCCTGCCCTTGGGAAGCCTCCTCCCCAGTGCTGAAGCACTGATGTGTGGTGGTCTGTGCCTTAGTCTCCCCGCCTTGCCAAACTGTCTTGCCAGACTTGGTACCCTAGTGCCATCATCTGCAGCTGGCCATGGGGGCTTGCTCTTCCCTCTGTCTCTGGAATTTGGCCCGGAGGGATATGAAGGAGACTCTGGGCATGCACCAGTCCAGTGGGGATGGTGCCAGCTGGGCCTGGAGCATGGATTTGATGCCCGTTAAAACCCCCATGATAAGGGTTTTCTGTGTGCAGTTGGCTGGGCACAATGTTCAGAATCCACAGACTATTTCCTCTGTAGTCTTGCTTTGGTGCTGTGGTAGGCGATGTGGTGAGTGTAGGGAACTCCAGGGCATTTCTTTAGCACCTGCAATGGAGGCTCACCTCTCACATTTCTCAGGTCATACTGGGAGAAGGTCAGGGCTGTGCAGTCTGGCAGGTACCTTGAGATTAAGCTCAGCCCACTGTTACGGGGAAAAATCATGACAACCACCACATTAGCCTTTGACCCCTGATGTGCTACTTTTCTGAGTGCCAGGACTGCCTGTACTCAGTGGCTCCAATTGTAAATTTCTAGAAGGTGTGGATGTGATGAGGTTGTTGCCACCTTGGGCCCCTGGTAGTCAGGAGCTGGACTGGGGTAGTTTTGTAGCATCCAGCTGAAGAAAGGAGAGGAGATCACTGCCATCTCGGCTCACCCGGACAGAGTTCCAGTAGGGGAGCTGCCCATCGTGCAGTTGTCCGGGGTTAAAAGCAGGCTCGGAGGGTGTGCCAGAGTGAGCACAGGGGCTGCGGAGATGGAAAGCTAGAGGGAGAAGCAGTAGTTGCAGAGGGCAGCAAGATGCTCCAGGTCCTGGAGTGGAAATCTCAGTCCTCATTCTGGTCCATGCCTGGCTGGGCCTGCACTTCAGCCTTGAGCCCTCGCAGGGGCCCAGCCAGCAATCTCCGCCCCAGCTGGCGCTGACCCCTTGGCACTGGTTTGAACGCCATTTGTCTTTGTGTCTAATCTGCAACGTGTGCAGATGCAGAAGTGGCTCAATTGATGACCTGTCTGCTGGAGCACCCAGGGGATCCTGGGAGGCCCTGTTGCTCAGACATTTCAGAGGTGTTCAGAAGCCCTCAGCGGAGCTCTGCGTGGGGAGGTTAATTATACTGTCCCCCTGGCCTGCTCCTTTTTCCTTGTCTGGTAACCTTGGCTCAATTTAAGTAAGTTTTAGATTTCGAGCTGAGATAATGTTTAAGGGCTGTGTAATTCCTGAAAAATTAGTTCTCAGGGAAAGCACAGAAAATGAGCACAGAGTCTCCTGTAATCCAGGCACTGTGCTGGGCGTCATGCCTTGGGTTATCCATCTGATTCTTTAGAATGTTGTTGGAGGGCATTCACTCATTCATTCATTTACTTTTTCATTTATTCTTTGTTGAGCATGTACAGGATGGCACTCTAGGTTCTCCGCTAAGACTTTAATGATAAGAGAGAAAGAACCAGGGCATCCCCTCATGACAGCACGTGTTGTCTTGGGCGAGCATGAACTAGGCCAGGGGGAAGAAAAGATGCTTCGTTTCTTTCGTTTTCCAGCTGAGAAACTGAACCATAGAGCCCAGCTCTCCCATCGGTGCCGTGCAAAGCAGAAGAGATCATTCTTGGTGCAAACCCAGGGCCTTCCTCCCGGGTACCCTCGTGTTACCGGTCAGTTACTTGCTGTGCTCAGTTGTAGTGAAGTGCTTCTTTTACACCATCTTATCCAGTTCCTGTAAACATCACTAGACTAATTGTAGGAAGCTGAACCCAGATCACGTACCTTTTCCAAGATCACGTACCTTTTCCAAGATCACATGGCTGAAGGTCGGAGGTGGGATCCAAACACAGGGCTGTGTGACTAATGTACAATGTCTGCTCCCCACATCATAGGATGATAGATGTGCTGTTTGTGGACCAAAGGGATGTAATCATGCTCTGGGGGCTCCATGCCTTCCCCATGTCAGCCAGCTGGAAAGTGTTAGGTCGGGACAAGCACCCAGGTCTCCCACCGCCTGGACAGAACTCCTGTTCTATGCTTGCCTTTGTACCTGACAGTTGGCCCTGAGGCACTGTCTGGCCATGTCACCAGGACAAATTCCCAATCTTATGTGGGGGCCCCTTGAAAAGGTAAATTATCTTAAAATAGACACTGAATACCTGTTGTAAGCTAGGGATTATGCTATGAACTGTGAAAGAACACAATGAGGAGAGTTATTTTATTTATCTTGGTGATGGAAAATAGTTTTTTAAGGGTGCCAGAAACACTTGGGTCCACCATCCTTCACATAATGGTGAGGAAAGACCAGTTAGACTGTATTTGCTGTGAAGAATCTCACAATCTAGTTGGCAAGAAACAGCAATGCACATGAATGTGGTGGGTGCAGTAACTCTCATTCATTTAATCGCTGTCTATTGAGTTTCTTCTGTGCAGGCGAGGTGCTGTGGAAGGTGTAGGGGATGTTGTAGTTACAAGGGCAGACAAGATCTCTGTCCTTATGAAGGTTACCTTTGGGGACTTGGGAAGGAGTGAGCAGAGAGTGCTGAAAATGTAAGCATAAGTGGGGATAAAAATGTGAAGGAGAGGCACAGGGAGTTACCTGCTTCATGGCAGGTCCATGTTATTTGAGTTGGAGAAGGCCTCCTTCTAGAGGGAATATTTGAACTGGTGGATGCAGGAGTATATAATAGGGGAGCACCATCAAGGTCCCCCCCACCCATTTGAAAGTCTCAGGCTTCTGCTAGAGGGAGAAGCCAAGTCTACCTGTGAGGGGGTGGCTGGGACTCAGGGCTAAAGGACGGCAAGGGCAGAGGAAGTGTCCTGGCGTCTGGGTTATCACGTGGCTGCTCCTCCGAGGCCCTGTTCTGCCCTTATGGAAGCTGCAGAAGTGTGGCAGTTTGCTGCTGTCTTGAACTTCTGTTCTCTACTTCTTTCCTTTGAACTCTGCCCATGGCTCTGTGAATACCACTGCCAGCATATAAATTATCCAGTGGGCCTCAGCCCTAGCCCAGCCGGCCTGTGTGCTCAGTAGCATGCATGCATAATCAATACGGGAGGCTGCCACTGCTCTTAGCTGGGGCACTGGAGGAGAACTTGGGCTTTCAGGGCTGGACCGGATGCCGGCATTTATCGGCCTGTCTCCCTTCTTCTTCCGTCTTTCTGGCTCCTGCGTAACTCTGCAAGTGTGCGTGGCAGGATGCTGCAGGTGGGCCGCTATTCTTGTTTCTCTCCTAAACCCTTATGTCCAGCGTTCGGGGAAGTGCTTGCTTATGCCACGTAGCTCCCCTTTGGAGAGCTGCAAGGCCACTGACATGCTGGGCCTCCCTCTCCCTCTGCTCTTCCTCCTGCTGCTCTTGGCACTGCTAGGGCTTCTGACCATTTCTAAAGTACCCAAGTCTTGGCAAACAGGCTGGCAAGAGAGGATGTGAGCTCCCTTCTTTCCTTCCTGGCCAGAAGGAAGGAAATCCTGCAGGAGGGAAAGGCTTAGCTCCCTGTCTCTTGATGAGAAGAGCTGACACTCCCCAGGCTGTAGTACCCACCACAAAGCGTTACTCTCTTGGAGACATTATGAAGGTCATTTCTTCCCATCCTTTTCGTCTGTTGTCCAGATCAGGGGAGAGGATGGATGGATGACTTCTAAAATCCCTTGAAGGTAGTGTAGTATGTGAGGATATAGTTAACGTACATGATCCCTTCCATCACCATCCTTTGCTATTACCCATTCCAGAACATCAGCTGAGCACCACCTGTATATAAAACAAGTGAAGCACCATACAACCCAGAGGTAGGGATCGGTTGGAGGTGTTTTTACTTGAGCAGTGAGTGTGATTCAGAAGGGATATACACCCACTTTGGAAAGTCTAGGGACCAACCCTGCTCTTCATAGTGTCCTACGGCTGCTGTTGCCCTGACTGCTGTCTTGGGTAGCTCTGCATGGGGAAATGCTCTGCTGGCCTCTATTGAGCGTAGGAGTTTGATGTTTCCTTTTGTTCCTTTCCTTGCTCCGACACACTTTCTGACAGAAAGTGCTGGGTGGACAGCATACCTGTTTTCACTATGTGTCCCTTGTCACCAGTGCTTCCCCATGGGCCAGCCCAGGGCTACCCAGCCACATTCTGTTTTGCAGTCTTCAGCTTAAAAAGGATGGTCTGGTCTCTCAGGAGCTTTGAATTGGGAAACTGAGCCGGTAGTGAGGTTACTGAGCTCAAAGACGGTGCTAAGGACTTGGCTTTACTTGAGATGAGGAGACAGTGACCAGCCAAGAGGGGCAAACAGGAACAGTGCAGAAAGAAAAATCATCAGGACCCTGAAGGAAAGCAAAAGAGAAAAGAGAGCTTAGCTTTCTCCCTTGCCGATAGCCTGGTGATCCTGGGTTGTCTTACTTTTCCTATACTTACAACAAGCCTTATCCTAATCAAATCAAAAGTTGTTTATAGTTCTGGTCCTCTGAGATGTGTAGCTAGCTAGTGCTTAGGTGAGACCAATGGAACAAGAAATAGTGAAATGGATGAGCTGAAAATAGGTTTGGAGCAATATTTCCTTCCAGGTAGCCTGCAGCCAACTGCAGATGTCAGCTTCTTTTCTATGGCTTGAGAAAAATTTCTAAAAGTTTCCTAGATCCGTTCATAGCTGGCGGATTCCTTTCAGGGAGAGTAATGGGTGTGTCTTAGTTATACGGTGACAGAGAACAAAACTTCTGACAGATCCCTGGCTGGGGGGAGTGGGATCTTGGCTTCAAGGAAAGTTCTAGTGATGCCAGAAATAGCAAAAGGCCTAATGTCAGAGCCCATGCTATGGTGGAAAGTCGATGAGCAGCCAGAATAAGCTAGAAACTTAGAATGCATCCAGCAAGACCTCACTGAAGGGGAGTAAGTGAAGCAAACAGAAGCCACAAGGGGATTTGGGCCAGAGGTGCTGGGGTTGGAGGAGGAGGGAAGGGGTACTCAGGGTGCTTACCAGCCAGTTTGTCTCCAAGGGCCCTGTGGGAATCTGAGACCTCATTCTTAGGGACATTCGAGCCAGGTGGAGCACATCCTGGTTTTCCTTGATAGTAGTGATAGTAAGAGCACCTAACATTTATAATGTACTTATGAGTATGGCAGGTGCTCTGCTAAGCATTTCCTATGCACCTCTTTACTCCTGGAGGGAGCTGTAAGGTAGGGAGCATTATTTACCCATATCACAGAAGAATAAAGCGAGCTTTGGAAAGCTTCATCGACTTTCCCAAGGTCCCTTACCTAGCTTGAGGTGAGCTGGGGCATGTAGATCCTGGCCTCTCTGATCCCATGGCCATACCCTTAGTGAGCTTACTCCACCACTTCATCAGCAGCAAGCGCTTACTGTAACCATGCTGGAAGGGGCCTCACGTGGGGTTCAGTTTCTTCACTTGGGCCAAGCCCTAGTGCACAGTTCCGTCTCCCTGGAGGTTTGATGAGCCCTGCAGGCTGTTGTGCTCTGAGACACCTGTTGATGGGAGCAGCTGCCTTGCCCTTCTCTGAGGTGGAAGCAATCCAACCTGCTGGGAGCCAGGGAGGGACCCAATACATTATTTAAGAGTGGCTGTCCTCCTGGCGCCGATGCTGTGGACTTTTCTACCCGTAGTAAGTGAGTCCCAGCTGCTGGACTCACAAAGCCCTGGAAGTCGGGGAAGGATGGAGAAGACAAAGGGTGTGCGCTGCTTTGAGGTTTGCCTCTCTCTTCTCAGACAGAGACAGCTCCTGGGGTTCAGCAATCCCTGGCACAGCCGGTGTAAGGAGGTGCTTGCCAGGAGCAGTGTGCTGTCAGAATGGTGATAGCAAACTTCTCGTGTGTTCATCTGCTTTTTCTAGCTTAGGGGAACGTGGAGCAGCACCATGGGGCCCACTTGGGGGGCCCACTTGAATTTGGAACCGTGTTTTAACAGGATAATCTACACCATAGCATGGGTGAGTCACCTTAATTGAGCAGAACTGTTAGCTCATGTCATATCAGGTTGCAGCCACTGGAGGAGCCCGACCAGCTGTGCATGGGGCATCAGTGTGCAGCTTCGGGGCAGAGCTGGAGGCCACAGAGATGGCCGTGTCAGTTTTAATGAACTCAGGCACAGGGTCC
This sequence comes from Dinomys branickii, assembly GCA_004027595.1. Classification (NCBI taxonomy): domain Eukaryota; kingdom Metazoa; phylum Chordata; class Mammalia; order Rodentia; family Dinomyidae; genus Dinomys; species Dinomys branickii. The sequence goes on from PVLD010003944.1 coordinate 94,368, forward strand.
TCAAAGTGAGGTCCCAGAGTTACTTGGGAACATGTGTGAAATGCTAATTGTTGAGCCCTACCCCAGACTTCCTGAATCTGATACTCTGCAAATGGTTTAAAACTGTCTTACAGTGCCTTTCAGGTGACTCTGACGCCCAGAACCCTGGCTGTAGGGTAAGCAAGGGCAAGAGATGGTGGGGTGCCCGGGAAGATTCTGCAGTGCTCAGAGTGAGGAGAAGACAAAACCCTCAGCGTAGCTGGCTTCATATTGTATAATGAGAAATATGCTGAATATATCCTTTTTGGATTCGATATGACTAATATCAATGGTTCTTCAATGATTCAGGTAAAATGCCCCATGGTGCAGCTGCTTCACATGCTCCTGTTACCCAGAAAGCTTTCCCTGGACCTTACTGGGGAGATATAAGTTTGATAGTGGGTGTTGGTGGGCACTTCTCTAAGGTGCTGTGGTGCAGTTGAGAAAGAACCTGGGCTTGCGTTCTCACCCTACCATGTCTTGTGAGCCGCTATGTATCTCTTCCAGGCTCTCAGAGTCAGCTTCTTCCTCTGTGCAAGGAGGGTGAGTTTAGCATTCCAAGGACTCTCCCTCAGGTGACACACTGGTCTCAGAGTTGTTCCATGGAAGAGTCATGGTTATGTCACGCTAGAAACAGAAGTGTCACTGCCATCATATTTTAAATATTAATATTGTAATCGACAGCCTGCTGACCATCTGGAAGTATCTCCCAGGGCAACAAAGGCTCTGGACTCTGATTTGAGGATTGCATTTTTAGGACAGGTGCCTCATAAATAGAAATGACTTTCCAAAAATGTGGCCAGATAGGTTCTCTCCCTTTGTGCAGACTAAATTTCCACCTTGTCAAGACTTTTTAACACAAAGGTCAACCTGCACAACAGGGTCGTCCCCCTGTCCCTAGTTCCCCTGCTTTAGTCCCTTTGGGGAGTGCAGATCTGTTGGCTTCTGCTGAGCAACCTTAAGGGATATGTGTGAACAGGTCTAAAGTAGCAGCAGGAAGGCAGCCGAAAGCCTCTGGCCTCTGGGTGCTCTGTCCTTCCTTGGCTGGAGCTCCTGCTCAGGCTGGGAATGGTGGTGGTGGAGTGAGAGGCTGGGGTAGAAGCAGGGGAGCCTTCTGGTCGTGCTGCCTTTGCTTCCCTGGGACGTTTACATCAGGGTGAGAGACCATGCACAGATCTGCTGCCACTGACCTTTTCAGCATTGTGTATCTGCTAAATAAAGGAGCTCCTGGCAAGTATTGGGCTGGAGACAGAAGGTGGTTAAGAAAAGAGAGACATCAATGCGGCAGTCTGACGAGAGATGGAGCAGAGATGGGCCCTACCATCTCCCACCATCTCAGATGACTGGCTTCTCAACTGTGACTTGGGGCCAAAAAAAGTGCCACTGGGTGTGCCCTGTTTAAAACCTTTCTCTGAGTGAGGTCATGGGGCAGAAATAGGTTACAAGAACCAAGGCCTTTTAATCTAAGGCGAGGACCTCTCTCAGGCAAGGTACTCACTTTGCGGGGAGAAGGTGTGGCTGACTCATGTGTGTGGGTGTCCCTGTACCTTTTTCTTTATGCTTTCATGCTTTCTCTCACACCTGTGTCCGAAAGGCTTCCTGAAAGGGGGCATCCCTGGACCAGGGTGGTCACTGGCAGGGTTAGCCTCCAAGTGTGCTGGGAAGGTCTGGTCTGGAAGGGGACTTTTTCTTTATTGAGACATTCACCCGCTGCTCTGGTTGTAAAAGGTTTCCTAGGGTCAGGAAAGAGGCTGTGAATTTTGACTTGATATTTCAGGGTTAGAGAAAGTGACTTCCCAGAGTTGTTTCTGGAATTAGACAGACAGGCCTGGAACTGGACTCTGGCCTCAGTCTAAAGCGTTTGGTCCTAATGCTCCACACTTACTTGGCTCATTTTCAAAACGGGATAGGAAATGTCACAGGCTCATTCTAGCAGTTGCTATTTCTCTTCTTTTCCCTCTTTGGTGCAGCCAAAGGTGGCCAGGTAGAGAAAGAAGGGACAGTGAGTTGGACCAACTCTCTTCAGAATTTGGAGAACTGAGTGAACTTGGTTTTATTTCTTTTACTAGTCTCCTAAGTGTTGTATTACCGCTATTAGTACACAATGTGCAAAAAAACCACAATAAATACTGCAAACTTAGGAACATAAAAGCACAATGGCAAAAGCAACACATTATTTTCCTATCAAATATTGCTGTTTATATTTAGTGAAGATCCCTGTATGTGTGGGTAAGAGACTGTATGTCCTGCTTTTTTATTTTTTATAGAAACACACTGTGTGTAGCCTGTCCCCACCCCCTGCTTTTATCATGACATTTTACCACATCAATAAGTATTCTTTATTTTAAAGGTCATGAAGATATAAAGTACTCCATTACATAGCTGAGTAATTTACTTTATCCCTTATGGGTGAATATTTAGATTTAATTTTTTTATAATTAGAAATAGTACTGCTTCTCTCATCCAAGGTTATGCCATATTACCACCCCACCTGCAGTGTATAAGAATAAATGTTTCCCATCACCCTTACAATAAATGTTTTGTTTATCTTTGTCTACTTGATGGACGAGACAAAATCATTTCTTTGTGTCAAACTTGAGCCATGCTAAGATACCACATGAACATGTATGGCTAGGTTCTCTGGTACTGTAAGGCAAAGAGATGTTACCCACTTCAAGTTTATTTTTCTGCATTTGCCTCTTTTAATTTTTCCTTTGTCAGTGTAATACAAAATACTAGATCTCTACTCCAAGAAATAAAGATAAATAAAATAGCCTTAAAGACTGTTTCTCACATTTTTACTTATAAGAGCCAAAAAAGTTGAAATAGCCTAACTTCTTACAATGGGAAGCTACTTAAATTAATAGTGGTAGTGGGATAATGTAATGACAGAGGGGAAACATGGCTATAAAATATGTACACTATGCTTTCAATTAAATAGTATGTGCATAAAAAAGACTGTAAGTGTTAATGTTAATCATTTCCAAATGGTGAAATTATATTTCCTCCTGTATTTTTAGGTTCTTCTCAGGTATATATATTACCACTGTAATCACACACAAGACAAATGTTAGCAAGTTAAGTCTAAAACATTAAAAGTGGCAATGAAAAGAAACTGCTCAAAGGAGGGAACAACTAGGATGAGGCAAGGGAGGAAAAGAAAGAAGAAAGGGAAAATCTCTGTATCTGTCTATGTCTTTATATCTATATCTCTATGGATATAGAAGTATAGCTGGGATAACTGTACTGTTGATATCTAATGGTGTATTGAAAGGAACAGTGAATACTTAATTTTTTTTTCTTTTACCAATTTTACATGCTTATGTCTGCTAATCTGAACAACTAATTTGAAGACAACAATGTGCAGTATAACAACCATTGGTGAACTCCTGCCATCTTGTCTAGTGAAGTTCTGTAGCATTTCTAATGTCTTTTTTTATTTTTTAAACTCTCTTTACTGGTTGGATCAATCTTGCATTCTTACCTCTGGTAATCTGAGCAGCTTCATAACAATATGTAATATAACAACCACTGTTAATTCCTATCATTTTGTTCTGAAACCCTGTATCATTTTTATTGTTTTTGCTTTGTTTTGTCTTTATCTATGTTGTTGGTATTTTGCTATTGTTCTTTTTTATGTTATCTTTAAAATAAAAAAAGTGGCAATGGAGGGCTTTAGGTAACTGGATTCTGGTCACTTAGATTCTACTAAGGAGAATGATGTAAGGAGAAAATACCAACATTAACCTCCTCCTTCCAAGTCTACTTCTCAATTAAATCATCAGTGCAATCATAACTATTTGCAAGTTATGTCTTTTCACATTCTCTGAGGTCTTGTGAATTTACAAGACCATTTTATAAGGGGGACTCCTAAGAAGGCTAGACGCAAAGGAAATCAAGCGTTCCATTTGCTCTTTCGCAATTTGTGTTGATGGGCACAGGGACCTACTGAAGTGACTACTGACCTAGGGTACAGGGCATGTTGGACATGCTGTCCAAGACTCCAGTGGATTATGTATCCTTCAGGGTCAATGTTGGAAATGGAAAGGTTGGGAGAGTTGAGTTCATGTCTAAATGTCTGCAGGAGGGGCTGATTTGATTGTGTTTGAGTATTTCATATAATGACAGAAATAGTAGGGATAGAAATTTATACCAAGCCCCTCACTGACAGGTGAGAAAATGGAGGTGTAGAGTGATTAGGTCTTGTGTTTGAGCCAATGTCTTTATTGTTTTTTCCATCGTGGTGTCCCATGAGGTAGTACAGTATATCATATTTTGGGTATGTCTGATGGGGTGAGAGGATACACAGCATACTTGGATGGTTTTGAAGTACTTTAAGTTGTTTGTGCAGAATTTGGATGAAAGAGGATGATTTAATTGAGAAGTAGAATTGGAAGGAGGAGGTTAATGTTGGTATTTTCTCCTTACATTATGATAGTTATTCAATGATATCTAGAAGAGGAAATATTGAACTTTGTAATGGAGATGAATTAAGGCAGCTGGCAAAGGCAAGAGTCAGTGGTGGAATGGATTATCTTCCCCGGACCTGGGTTTCTATGCAGCATGTTTTATTTTCTGACATTGATGGCATGGACTCTCCTGCCACTATTATGTATTTTACCCTAGGTGTGTAGTGAGAATTTTGTAAACCAGAGATTTCCTTCATCTTATGATCTAAAGCCCCATGCTGTGTTAACATGTTTGTCTTTGGATATCACTGTTTTGGGGATAAAGATATTAAATTTGCTTTGGGCATCATTCTGGGGTTGAGAGTTCATCCAGAGGAGGCAGTGGTTAGAATGCGAGAGAGAGAACTGGAATTTAAGGCCAATGAGGAGCTCTTAAAATAAGTGACACGTACAGTAGAAGAAAAAGTAATTCAGGGAATGGGCAGAGCATGACATCTGCCTTGGGATGTGTGAGGGCTGTCATAAGGAAAAAACGATGTGACTTCTGAGAACAGAGCTGTCACTGATGAAGGGGATGCTACAAGGAGAACCATCTCAGCTTGGGGTAAGGAACACCTTCCCGGGAATTAGAGCTCATGTCTGTTCCATGGGCTGGTTGAAGTGTCCAGCAAAGCCTGCAGATGTTTGTCATAAGAGAGTCCCTCTTGGGGTGACCACAAAGGGCCATCCCAAGTCTGTGCTTCTAAAATTCTGTGTCTACTTACTGAGTACATTGATCATTCATTATTTACTAAATATATATTATGCTTATCAGATGTTATTCTAGGTGTTGGAGAAATAATAGTGGACAAAATGGGCAAGATCCTTGGTCTTACAGACAATTGAAGGAGACATGATAAATATTATTTTAAGATGTTAGTCCAGTGTAGTAAAGTGTAGTGTGCTGTGAACTCACATCAGGAAGCTACCCAGCCTAGCTTGGGGTGAATTATGAAGGCTTCTTAGAAGAAGTCAAAGATCTAAGAAATTACCTTGATGTGACCAGCCTAAGAGGGTAAAAAGCAGTGTCTCAGGCAGTGGAACTGCCCTCTGCAAAGATGGAGGAATGGCACAGTGCATTAGAGACATCAATTACTAATGAAGAGCCAAGTGCTGACAGGCTTCATCTAGAGAGGTGGGTGGTCAGTCCATGAACACCCTTGTTTGCCAGGCCAGAGGTTGCACTCTAAGTTGAGAGCAACAGAGTCATTGAAAGTCTTTGAAGAAAGGAATCTTGTGACCTGACTCAATGTAGGCAAAGATCACTTTGGCTGCCATGTGGGAATGAGCTAGAGAAGACTGGACGCAGGGCAGTATTATTGGTCTGTTTCAACAATGAAGGTGAGGTATGGTGGGGGAATTAATTTTCTGTGGTGGTGGTGAGGATGGAAAGGTGGGAAAGCAGAAAGGAACCACTCATATGGAGCAGTTGGGGAGCTGCTGGTCATTTGTTGAAACTGAGAAACCAGTCCACTGAGCTGCTTTGAGGACTGCAAAGTGGACGATGAATCTGCATTGGCATGTATTGTGTTTGAAGTCCCTGTGAGACATGAATATGGGAATGGTCTGTCTTCCTCTTTTGTAAAGTACTCACAGTTTCTTTTTGTTTTCTGACGCTATGGAGGAGTTTCTGTTATATGTAAGGGGAGTTTTATTCCAAAAGGGACTTCTTGGAGCTGGGGATATAGCTCAGTGGAATAAGCGCCTGCCTAACAAGCGCAAGGTCCTGAGTTCTATCCCCAGTACCGCCAAAAAAAAAAAAAAGAAAGAAAAACACCAAAAGGGACTTCTTTTCCATCTCTCGGGTCCTTCTACCTTTCTGCAAAGAGGAAGAGGGGCATCCTCGATGCAGAGCATTCAGGCTCAGTGTCCCATGACATGGTATCCATATTTTCCTAGAATACAGACACTCAGGTTGCTTTCACTCTTTCTGGTTAGTCACTCATGGCCCAGGAATGCCATGTTTCTCTCCTCATGTTTTCCCAGAGGAGAGTGACCGGGTTGTGAAGGAATTCTATATTCTGTCCTGTGAAGAATGATTCTCTTTCTTTTTGTAGAAAGAGACAAAGACCCTAAGGGGCTAAGGGAGAAAAAGGACACAGCAGGTAAAAGTCAGCAATAAGTTGCCTCCATTCTCTGACCAACCTTGGATTGATCTGGCAACAGACAGGACTTCTGCCTGGTCACCTTGTCTGGGGTCGCTGCCCTGGGTATTCCCAGGTTGGTTCAGTAGACCCCCTACTGAAGTCACTTATTGTCTTGCTGTTACCTGTTTCATAGATTAATGACTGGCAGGGAAATTGGAGATGAGTAAGCCCAGATTATAGCTTTCAGGGTTGTAAAGAGATTTGTCCAAAGTCACACCATGAGATGTCATCTTATTTCATCACATTGGACTTTTACAATATCTTAGCCACAGATCTATGAGGTGTTTTTGTTTCTTTAAGGCTATAAAGATCCATTCCTTCTTTTCAGGTATTTCTTCTATATAACTCTTAAGTGACCATGTTTCCCAGTGGCTGGCTACTCATCCTCTTCCCTTACACATGACCTTCTCTCTCTCTGTGATCTTTCCTAGTCCTGTGCTTTTCACTGTGATTCAAGGGTGGTGACTCCCCAGCTGATGCCTTCGACCTTGAACTCCTTTGTATAGCTTAGCTTACCTATCTTCTTCTCTTACTTTTCTTGCTGCTGAGACAAAATATCTGATACCCAAAGTTAAAGGGGGGGGAGGCTTATTTAGCTCATAGTTTATAGAGGTTTCAGTTCATAATCAGCTGGCTCCAAGGCAGCGTGGCTTGGCAGAGGGGCATCACAGAGGAGAACCAACTCATGGCAGGCAGAAGACACTAAAACAAGCAAGGACTCTTAATAGCGTCCTTGTGCTCCTTTTATATTATATGTAGGTTATCTGGATTGGGGTGTTACCAAACCAATCAGTGGACTGATTTAGTAATCACATACTCTAGATCCAGTGACACCTGAAAAAGCCCCATCTATGACTATATGAGGCTTTGGGGAGCATCTAAATACCAGCCGTAACACTACTGGTCCCTTCTGCCCACAGGCACATCAAAATAAAATGCTATAAAAGCAACAGTGCTTGGCTTCAGCTCTGCTAGAGAACTGCCTGCTGGTTCTTACAATTGAGGGTCAATAGTAAGTTGAGAATCACATTCAAGGTACTCAAATGTTCTTTTCATCCTTTCCTGCGTCTCTGAGTGGGCAGCATCCCCTGGGATCCTGAGCTGGAAAGGCAGGAGCAGCTTCCATATCTTTCTCTCCCCACCACGTGAGTCATCACACCCTCTGCTTCCATTCTTTAAATATCTTGGACTTTTGTGCCTCTGTCTCTTGTGCCAATGGGCCATCCTCAGCTTTCAACTGAACACTGTGGTGCCTTCTCCAGTGGTGTTCCTACCACCTACTCTGTCCTTCCTCCATGTTTCTTCCTTTCTCACATACTGAGATAGGAATCTTAAGCGGGGAAAAACACTGAACCCACTGCCCTTTTGTCAAATGCCATGCCTGCTGTGAAACCTCTTCAGTGTAGCACAGGGAGGGGTTAAGAGCCTGGACTCTGGAGCCAGACTGCTTGGGTTCAGATTCCCTTTACTAGCTGAGTTATTTTGGGTAGGTTACTTCACCTTTCTCTGCTTCACCTTTCTCACATGTAATAGGTGGCAGTAATAGTACTTACTTCAGAGGGTCACTAGAAGGATTAAATGAGTTAATATTTGTAGGGCAATTAAAACAGTGCTTAGGACACAGTAAATCCTGCTTGGTTAGATAATGGTAAAGCTCTTTAACTCACCACAGAGACTTTTCAAAATTGCACACCATCTATCTGTCCAAACTCAAGCTACCAGTCCCCCTAACCGAGGTAATGTGCCATCAGCAATCAGCATTTTCATACCATTGTGCTTTTCCTTGTGTTTTCTTTTGTCCCTTAATTGTTTCCTGTTCATCCTTTTTCCTAAATGATAGGGATGGAATGGGAATTATATGGGGCCATGCATACCAAGAGCTGAGTACAACTCCAAGCACACGGCAAGCTCACCGCAGGTACCATCTTGTTCTAATGCTCTCCACTCCTCAGACATCACACACTAATTTGTAGTTTATGGGTGCCTCTCCATGAGGGCTGGGGCCCTGTTTTCTTCAGTGTGATGACCCCAGCATCTCCTCTAGTAGACCATCACTCATACTGATGGTCACCTGAACTCCTGGGGCTGGACACAGATCATCTCACTGGGGAGCAAGTGAGGGTCTTGGCGGTGCAGACCTCTGAAGCATTGTTCCAAAGAGATTGTTTTATTTTCTCGATGGAAAGAAGTGAGTCTTCACCTGGGAGGTGACACAATGTTCTAAACTGGGCAGGTGTGAAGGCCTGCCCAGTGGATGGGGGGTGTGCTGGAAAAGGAAGGGCAGAAGGCCTGGAGACCTGCTGGCTTTGGGGAGAAGGGGCAGCCAGGCAGGGAGATCTGGAGAACTGATATAAGTAAGGTGGCAGCCAGCATGAAGGTGCAAGTGGAGGCAGATTTGGGGCGGAGGGTGTGGGGAGGCCAAGAAAGGCTGGGCGTGCTGTTCTAGTGGTAGTGCGATTCCCTTGCCCCTCAATTCCCTTCCAGGTTTAATTTTTTTTTTTTAAGATTACTTATCACCACTGGGCATAGTACTTGTAGTACTTCATATGTTCTCATTGCCTGTCTCTCCCTACTAAAGTTGAAGACCCCAAAGGCAAGAGCTTTAATCTGTCTGCACCAGTGTGTCACCTACACCAAGAACATTCCCTGACACATCAACCCTTGCAGAAATTTGTTGAATGAATGAACCCTACCACCCAAGGACTACAGCCATCCATATTTTTGTGTTCTGCCATCAGATAAGTAGGTTATCAAAAGTTTGAGTGTAAAGTTACATGCAATAGAGTGTATCTATTTTAAGCATGCAGTTCAATGAATATTGGCAAATGTATATACACGTGTGTAATGAATGCCACCATCAAGATCTAGAACATTCCCATGACCCCCAAGAAGGTCTTCTTGTATCTCTTGGTGATCCTCACTCTTGGCCCCAGACAACAAATGATGCAGTTTTTGTCATTATTTATTTATGTCTTTATTTTATTCTAGAATTTTATATAAGTGGAATAGTTCGTGTCCTGTTTTGCTCAACACGACAGTTTTTGAGGTTTATCTATGCTGAGAATGGCTATGGTTTGTTTGATTGTTTTACCAAGTGGTAGTAAAATAATTTTATGCCTTGCTTCATGGTGTTTTGTGATCAGGAGTCAGTTGGATTCTGGAAACAACTTGCCTGGCTGAAATTTTCACTCCATCTCTTAGCAGCTGTGTGGCTCAGGGCAACTTTGTCTTCCTGTTGCCTCAGGCCTCTCAACTGCTGATTGAAGTAATGATCATGCCTACCTCACAGGATTTCAGGGAGGACTCAGTGAGTTAAATTAAACATAAAATGCTTAGAATGATGTTGGCACAAAGTGGGTAAGTGTTAGTTACTTTACTTCTGTTTTGCAAATGAAAGAAAAAACCACTAAGGCACTAAGTCATTTTCCCAGTGTTATTTGGATTTGAGGACAGATTGGAACCAAAGCTTATCTGATTTAACGGTGTGTTCTCCCACCTCCCAGACTGTGGTCCTTCTGCTTTGGACCAGGCTCTTGTGTGAGGCACACAGGCAGACAGAAGGGAGGTGAAGGGGGATGTCTGACTTCTCTCCGTTCGCCATCACTACCTCTGTGGGTAGAGTCTCACTCCCTCCTTTGATCTGCTGGGGGGTGGGGTGGGGGCTTCTTGCCCTTTGCTCCCCTCCTGGGCCCTCTTGGACAGCTAAGCCTTGCATCAGGAACACCTCTTGCAATCACACAGCATCAGCCCTGCAAGAAGCTAATTTGATAAACCCCACTCCAAAGCTCATTGAACCTGTCTATAACGATGCTTAATTAAAGTGCAGAAACTTTGAAGAGATAGCAAGTTACTGCTTAATGCAATACCAGAGTGCCACTATTCTACCATCTGCCTCCCTCTTTGCAGTAATTGCTTCCTGACATTTGTTTATTTTAATTAGGAGAGCAGTCTTGATCAAGAGGGAGGGCAGGCAGGGTCAGAACTGTTGGGGAGGAGGAAGAAAGGGGGGCTGTGATATAGTAACAGTAACCTAAAGGGGGATTGCTATTGTCTTTCTGGTGATTCCCTGGTGTCTTCCATCTTCCCATAGTGATAGAACTGTGGAATTTCTCCCTACAGTGAAAGTGTAAGGCTGACTCTAGGATCACAGTCTCAGGTCTTGGGAGTGTCCTTTAGAGAGCTTGGGAGCTTCTTGGTTATCAGATAGAGGCTTCCACCTGGTCAGGAGGGCGGGATACAGAAGATGGCGCTGGCAGATCTCATGGTGATAGTCCTAGCAGAAGTAATTAGCTTGCTGTGATGGAGTGGAGATACCTCCCATATCAATAGGGTCTTAGAGTAGAGGAAAAGAGCAACACATTCATATCTATGAGTTCTACCTGTTCTCACAGATGGTTCCATAGCGTGCTTGGTTATCTTTGATTGTGTTGTTCATTTTACATGAAAATTATTTATGACTATAAATCAAAGCCTGAGATGCTAGGCTTGGTGGTGCATGTCTGTAATCCCAGCACTTGGGAGGCTGAGGCAGGAGGATTGCTGTGAGTTTGAGGCTAACCTACAAAGTGAGTTCAAGCCCTGCCTGAACTGCATAGTGAGACCCTGTCTCAAAAAAGAAAAAAAGCCTGAGATGAAGAAGGGGACTTCTTCCAGAAACAAAATTTATTCTTTTTTTTGGTATATCTTGGACTGCACCTTAAATAAAATTGAAGACTTGAGGCTGCATCAACAGCACGGGTGATCCAAACCTAATGTGCAGGTTCTCTGTGGACTAGTCTCCTTCTGAGTCTCACCCTTAGGGCCCTGCCTTATTGTAAGAATGTCTCTTTTTGGTCTCCCTGACTTGTGAAGGTTCTGGGAGTGAATTTCTTCCTCTTTGAGCCTGCCAAGCTGTCAAAACAAAGTTTAGATTTTCTCAACTCAGAAAATGTCCTCAAGGCAGAAGTGATTTCCATTCCTTTCCAGGTTCCTGTTTCCTTTCAGGAACTGTTTTTTATCTTACGATCTGATCAGCATTTTGATGACTTTAGGAAGACACAATGTGTATTTTATCCAGATTCCAACTTATTTTTTAATGGTAGTAGCCTGCTATGACCGAAAAGTCCCTGATAGTAGTTTTAAAATTACATGTATTTTTACTTGTGCTAGCAGAACTCTTTATTTTTTGTGAAATGAAATCTCACATAGTATCTTGGTATGAAAAATAAAACAAATGAAATAAAAAAGATGAGGAGCTGTTCTGGTTAAAGGGGCCCAGGTTCCCAGGGTCTGGCTGCTAGGTGCCCCCCTTGTCAGACTCACCGGGCGTGAGTCTGAGGGCCTGAGTTTTGTGACGTGGTTTAGAAAACCTCTCTTTAAAAAAGCTGCTTGGTTTGACTGATCTTGAAGAACCGCAGCTTTGGCAAAGCTCATCTAGTGCTTTCCTTGGAAACAAATGGTTCTTGATATTTTAGGATCTAGGCTGGAAGCCTAGATCTTGGGTAGGGTGCTGTAAGAAATGACAGGATGTGCTGCTCTAATCCGAGAGCCCTGTGAAAGCAAGGCCAGGCGAGTGGGGGTCTTCTTAATCCTTTTTAGGAAGATTGCTCTGGGGCAGGGAGAAGTGAATAGGAGGAGAAAGGATGGATCCTCTAAGAGATAGACCTCAAAGCCGGATTGCTTAGTGGAAGTGCCTGTGAAGGATTAAAGGAGAGGAAGCAGGAAGGGCAGGAACCTCCACGAAGATCTGACCTTGTGAAAGGCATGAGGAGGGAAGGACTGGATCTGAAAGGCTTGCTCAGTGCTGTGCCAGGCTGCGGGGTCGTCCCCAAGCAAAATCTGTTTGTTAGAGGAATCTCACCCTGGCTGGGAATGAGTGGGCCCGAGCATTCTAACAGGCTTAGCACTGGCGGGGGGGGGGGGGGGCAGCCCTGGAGAAGTGGTCTCTGGGACAGGATGACGAATGCAAAGGGTGGCAGCTCGTTACGGGTTATCTCTGCTCCCTGCGGCAGGCCCTCCGGAAGGAGATCCCAGCGGTGCACTTCTCTGGCTAACTGAGAGCGCAGGAACACGCCAAGTACTGAGGGGTTCACTGAAACGAGGAAGGTGGGAAAGCAAGGCTACTATTCCGGACCAAAGAGATAGCCGCACTGACTCCTGCCCACGTACTCCCTGCAAACTCAGCGTCCAAGCTAGTAGCGTCTGTTCAGCTTCTCTGCACATGCTCTCTGGGCTCCACGGCAGGCCCGCTGGAACATATTCTTGAAGGGACTCATGTATCTGCTTGCCTCATCTCTCTTGCATTGCTTTCAGCTGCTCTGAGCATAAAGACCACACCCTTTCTTCTACCCTTTCTGACCCTGCCTCAGGCGGCCTACCTCTCCACCATACTGCTTCCCTTGCTTCCCTGGTTACCCCTACTCCACACCCCCAGGTCTCTCAGTGTTTTGTGTTTGCTTTGCTCATTTCCACTGCAAGGCCTTTCTCCATGCTGCTCCCTCTGCCTGAAATGCTTCTTCGCTCTCTGTTCTCTGTCTCTCTTCTTAGTATAAGTCACTTCTCCAGTGAGTGTCAAAGTCCCCTTCTTGTGGCTGTCAGACCCATGTCGTGCCTGGTACCCCATGCCATGGGGGGATGTATCACAGGAACAATCTTACATCGTGCTGACTGATTGCTGTTCGGTTCCTAACTCTCCCACTGGACTAAAAGATCCACAAGGGCAGGGGCTTCATCTCTCTTTGCTAATCATGATACCTCAGTGCCTGGCTCTGTGGAAATGCTTTGTTCTAGTGAAAAAGCCACAGAAAGAAGGCAGTGAAGAATTTTGGGTATCCAATAAATAAAAGTAAAATAAACATAGAAACTCAATGAGAGCAGGGCAAGATGTATTCCTCTAGAGCTGTGGATGCCTTTCAAGGTCTTTGTCAGCCCAGGTTCTGTGTCTGGAGTTGCCCCTGGGAGGTGAGGTGACTTCTCTGTGCTCCCACAGCTGGGGGTGGGGCAGAGCTGGGACCGACGCCTTTGTCTGTGGTCTCTCTGTGTCATCCCATAGATGCAAGCTGAGGGCTGATGCTGGGTTTCTATGTGGTCTCTGCTCTCACTGTTGATCTGACTTTGAGTAGCTCACTAACCTGTTTGATGCTGTTTCTTCGTATGTGAAGTAGGAATGATAATGTATGTTTTAAATGGAAACTCAGAAGATGAAATAAGCAAATATGTGAAAGAGCTTTTTCTCTAAATGCTAAAGTGTGTTGTAAATACTATTTTTGTGCCATGTTTTGTTTCTGTTCCTCTGATAGAGGAACCTAAAACAATTGAGGATATGGATGGGAGGTGAGCTGCCATCCAGTCTCTGCCACTGATTTTGCTTTTGAAAGCACCCTGGCCTCCTCTCTCCTGGGAAGAGTGTATTTTTTAATGCATTTCTGACAAGAAGCTGAAAAAGTTTCGAGTGTCATCTTTCTGAAAGAGAAAAGGAGTCTAGGGGATGATTTGGACCAGGACTTTAGCCTCTAGGCCCAAGTTCTTTCTTTCTTTCTTTTTTTAATTTTATTTTAAAGACAAAAGAATGGAGACATATGAACCAGAAAAGCCATAAACAATACAGAAAATACAAAGTTATACAGAATATAGTAGGGAATTAGCACTGGATGTTGTATTACATAGTTATCTTCTCATTAGTTAACACAAAAACATTAAAGGAAATACCAAATTATAGAGAAGATAGTAAGGAATTTGCACTGGATGCTGTATAATATAAAGTTATCTTCGCTTCTGTTAATACAAAAACGACTGAGGAAATACAGAATTATAGAGAACATAGAAGGGAATTAGCTCTGGATGCTGTCCTACATAATGTTACCTTCACCTCCAAGTTCTTTCACTAAGGAAAGGGAGGCTAACTTTCCTCCTTTCAGTAGGAAGCCCTGTAAGCCCTTATGAATGGAAGGAATCAAATAGGGACAGGCCAGGAGACTGGCATGGCCTCCAGTTTGAGAGAATTACTTGATCCCAGGAAGATCGTTTCTGTACTAAGAGTAGGTAGATGCTGGGAATACAGGAGGCAACATGGTTTGTGGAAATTGCTTTCTGGAGATCACTGCAAGGACAAATACCACCGACATGTAGCTGCTTGGGAACTGTGGAAGTTGACCAGGAAGCATGGGAAGGGATGCTGACCCTGCAGGTGCTGATGTTGCATAAAAGGCTTAGAGAATTGGGGTTGAGTGGTTCTCCGCGCACCCTCTTTTTGGTTGGGGACAACTGTTTCCTGCCACATTTGTGCTGGGAGGGGTGTGTGCCTGAGTGGACATTGTCAGGGCCTCTCACTTCTGCCTGTGTTCTGTGCTTTGGCCCCTTCTCTACTTCTTCCCCTTGAAATGTGTTTCTCCAAGACATCAGTCCTGACTGCACAGCTCCTGATAGGAAAAGCGAATACACAGTGTGATAAACCGCTGTGGGTTTAGGGGTAACATGGGGAATTTTCTGTCTAGATGACCAATTAAAGAGGAAACAGAGAAGCAAGTCTGATTAAAAGGTTTTTAGGGAGCATGACGTAAAACTTTAACTGGCTTTGTTTTTGCTGCCATTTTCAGCATGTGTCTGTCTCCCTCACTTTTAATTCTCTTGAGACTGGATAGAGATTTCCCAAGCAAGTATAAAAGTAATTATATTTAAAGACAAATTTTTTGTCTTCCTCAAGGTATGAAATTAATTGTCTTTCCTGGGATTAATTGTCTTTCCTTTGGTCCAGGTGTGAAATGATAGCTTGGGGCCAGTGATAGTTTGCATTTGTGTTTTTCCTTTCTTTCTCTTTTTTTAAGCAGTAGCAAAGTTTATTTGAAAAGTAAAAGAGAAGAGCGAGGGAGAAACTGGCTCTGCAGAGTGAGCTTGGGCCAAGTAAAAGGAGAAAAAGCAGTAAAAGGACACCTTGGAGAAAGCAGGCCGGTGACTGCAAGGAGAGCCGCTGCAGGCTGTGTATTTCATTTACATCATCTGAGTTTGTCCTGCAGATGTCCCTGTGGCTGGTAGTTTGTTTCTATTGCTTAGGTGAGCAAACTGAGGCCCATTTTGGAAAAACTTACAGGACTACTGACAGCTGTGGTGTGAGCCGTGCCCCTTCATGCCCTGTTGTATCCTCTCCTATCCCAGATGGACGATGGCCCAGATTCAGGGACCTTTAAGACTAGTTGGGCAGACCCTACTAGTTTCACAGTGGTTAGCAAGAGGAGAGTCACTGGAAACAAAATCTTCCTTCATTGGGAGTAGAATGAAAACCTCCCCAGCAATGCATTAAGTTTAAGAAGGATTAGTCTTCCTTTATCTTTAGTGGGCTAGGGAAGCTAGAAGTACCACTACCTGGTAGCTATAGAAATTGATCTGTCACAGGTACAGAGTGTAAAGTCTGAAACCAAGGTCTGGTGTGGTTTGCTCTCTCTTCGGGCTCTGCACAAAGTGCAGGATTCCTCCTTGTGTCTTCCTGTTTTCTGGGCTCGCCAGTGATCCTTGGTGTCCCTTGTCTTGTTGCTGCATCATCCCAGTCCCTTCCTCCATCAAGCCACAGCCTTCTCTATGTGTCTCTGTGTCTGAAGTTTTCTGTCCTAAGGACACTGGTCACTAGACTTAGGGCTTGCCCTCCAGTAGGGCCACATTTTGCCTGGATGCTATCTGCAAAGATCATACTTCCAAATCAGGTCCCATTCACAGGTATCAGGGACCAGGACATCACCGTCTCTTTTCCAGGTATACAATTCAGCCTACACCATCTCATTTTAGTCTACCCTTCCTGTTTGCTTGATTTGAAAAATGCTCCTTTTAAAATTGAAATTATGCTTATTATAGATGGTAGTTATTTTTATAAATTTATAAGGTTCAGGAAAATACAACTCCTCACATTCCTATCAATCATTCAAATGAACAATGGACAGATATTTGCTTCCAATAATTTTTTTAAAGGATGAAAACATTACAAATATAGATGAACAATTACTGTTAACAATCTCATTAGTACATTACCCTTCCCAACCGAGGAAATTTTGGCG
Organism: Dinomys branickii; assembly: GCA_004027595.1. NCBI lineage: Eukaryota > Metazoa > Chordata > Mammalia > Rodentia > Dinomyidae > Dinomys > Dinomys branickii. The sequence continues at coordinate 111,000 of PVLD010003944.1, forward strand.
GCGCTTCTGTCATTTAGTGGGTAGAGGCTTAGGGATGTTGTTAAATGGCCCAGTGCATCTGACAGCCACACATCAAAGATTGACCTGGTCCCAAATACTAGTATTTTTCAGGTTGAGAAACCTTGTGTTAGAGAGAAGACCTGTAATGATCTTGACCTGTATCCTTCAAGAAATATTTTTCATACTTTTACATACATTTATAAGTCTGAATAAACAGCATGTGGCATTGTGTTGTTATGCATGAATATTCTTTAAATTTATATAAATAGTATCATAACATATTATGTGCCTTCATTTTTCCCCTTCAACATTTTTAGATCTATTCATGTTGATATATATGCATGTATATAATATACATATATAATTTCTTTTAACTGATGTACAGTTTGTTGTGTTAAAAATGTCTTAGCTGTGTGCCATGGCATGCACCCATAGACCTAGTTGCTAAGAAATCTGAGGCAGAGGACCAGTTGATCCCAGGAGTTTGAGGCCAGTGTGGGTAACATGGACCCCTTCTTAAAATCAATCAATAAATTAGATTTAACAAATATTTAAAAGTCTTTACTTGATGAAATAAAAAATGTCCCATATTAGGTATAGTCCCTTTTGGGTGGGGTCACAGTTTCTTTTCTTTTAATATCCATTAAATCTGGACACCCAAGACTAGATGTCACAAGGCAGGCCCCCCATCCTGATTGGAAAGCATCTCATTTCCTGGGGTTTTATATCTCTTCAAGAACCTAACCCTTGAATATAGTACATCAGAGGACCCAGGAGCCCTCTGTCAGTTCATAAGAATAATGGCAGTGCATCACTGCTCTCATTTGCCCACAAAACAAGGTGTCTTAGTTACTTTTCTTGTTGCTGAGACAAAATACTTGACAACCAAAGTTAAAGAAAGAAAGGTTTATTTAGCTCACAGTTTGTAGGAGTTTCAGTCCATAATTGGCTGGCTCCAAGGCAGGGTGGTGTGGCAGAGAGGCATGGCAGAGGAGAAACAGTTCATGACAGGCAGAAGGTAGCAAAAGCAACAAGGGACCTTAATAGGATCGTTTTGCCCTGTTTATCTTATTCAGGTTACTCAGGGTGGGTAACACTCACTCCCTTAATGCTAGTGCCCTTGAGCATAGCATTGCACCATCAATCAATTGCAGCATCACACACTCTAGATCCAGCCAGCTCTGAAAAGGCCCCACCTATGACTGCCTGAGGCTTTGGGGACATCTAGACACAAGCCATAACACAGCGCTGCTTTTAGTTTTCAAATTCTCTAGCTTCTTTTCCTCACCATGGGGACTGAAAGTGTCAGACGCACCAGGACACCTAGACAAGAAGCATTCCTATCAGTGTTGAGGGTCTTAAAGTGCTTGCTTTGTAATAATTGCTTGAGGCTGCCATAGAAAACTACTATAATTTGGGGTGCATAAACAACAGAAATTTAAAATTTTCTCATGGTTCTAGAGTCTGGAAGTCCAAGATCAATGTGTTAGCAGGTTGGTCTCCCCTGAGACCTCTCTCCTTGCCTTGTGCATGGCTACATTCCCACTATGTGTGCATATCATCTTCCCTCTGTGCTAGTCCGTGTCTGTGTGTCTCATTCTTTTACACCAACCAGTTTGGATTAGGGACCATCTTAATGACCTTGTTTTAACTTCATTACCCCTTTAAAGAATCTACCTCCAAATACAGCCATTAGTCATAGAGGGTAGGAAATTTGACATAGGTGTTTGGGAGGACAGAATTCATCTCATAACAAGCCCCCTCTAAAACACAGGGTAAATATTTCAAGGGAATAACAGGGTCACATGAAATTTTGTGTGATATTTGATCCTGAGAACTTTGTAATATTTAGCCTGGGGGTTTATTATCCCTACATTAAACTTAAAGTTAGTGGGATCAGAAAAGTCAGGACTCAAGTAAGATCCAACTCAGATTTTATTTTCCAGAAAGAAATTGAATAGGAAAATTGGAAAAGAGGAGGCTGCTTTTGAGGAGCATCGTTGGATATACATAGGCCTCCATGCATCCAAAGTGCACATGATCAATCTCAAAAGTTAATTCATAATGGACTCTTAAGAAAGGACCTTGATCTGAATTGGGAGGCTTGGTTTTTATCTTGGCTATGCTTGCTACCTGTGTGACCTTGAACAAGTGTATTAGCCTTGAGGTATCAATGTCCCCCAACTCTGAAATGGAGGTCATAATACATCAGGGGATTTCTGCAAGAATAAGATGAGAATGGTGCTTAGTATCTGGTGGGTTTTTTAGAAATGATTTGTTTCTGGAATATGAATCTAAGGAGATTGGACTCTTTCCTATTTGCAGCAAGGAGCTTCTTTAGAAGCATGGGAGTGATCTGTTTAAATGTGGGTTTCAGAAAGTTAATTCTGGCTTGGAAGCAGTGCAGAAGGAGAGGTGGGAGTGGGGAGGAGTTGGAAGATCAGTTATTAGGGTTTTGAAAGAATCCAAATGAGAGAAACCTGTCTGGACTGAGTGAGTGAGGTGAGTGAGTAGGGGCAAGGGGGAGGAGGGCGCAGAAAGAAGAAAGGAGAGAGAGCAGGAGGGAGGGATGCACAGGCGAAAGCACTGGGATTTAAGAAGGGCTGGGTGTGGGGCTACGAGAAAGAGGAGGCGAGAACGTGGTGCTGCAAGGTTGCTTACTGGGCCCTCTGAAACCAGGAGGACACTACGGAAGACAGCCAATTTAGAAGAAATTGATAAAAGACTACATGGAGGATGAAAACCTTGAGTTTTGTTTTAATCAACTGATATCTGAGTTGCTTGGAGGACACCCAGGACCAAGAGTGTCAGGGAGAGTGGGTCATTCGTCAAGGGATCCTTGGATAAAGCTCCAGGGGACACTGATACCCAGAGGGTAGGAACAGAAGAGGAAAGGAACAACTGGATGTGACTTTCCAGGACCCCTAGAGAAGGAGGAGGAGCGCGGGAAAGGGGCAGGGAAGGGGACCCAGGTGGGAAACCCCGGGGGTGGGCTGGTCTGGGGAAGAAGCTGGCTGAGCACTGCAGAAGCCATGGTAACTTTGGGAGAGCTCTGTGAGCTGGGGACATGTCAGATACAAAAGCCAGAAGGCAGAGAGTGAGGACAGAAAGGAAGGCATGGAGATTATGAATTTTGATAGAGAAACAGACTATAAAGAATATCTTAAAGATGAGGGAAGAGGAAAGATTCTTGTTTCCTTTTAAGGTTACTGGCACACTGCTGAGCAGTGGGTGGGGTGGGAAAACAGTCAGCGCAGCTTAGAGAGGGAGTTCGGAGCAATACTGAACTGATGGAGCAATGTCCCAGGGAGACGGAGCACTTGAAGCAAGCGCCCTGGGTGAGTCAGTCACGAAGGGCCTTTTCTTCCATTTTAACTGAGAAAGGAAAGGGATAGGTGGGGAGGACAAAGAGCAGGCAGTTGCAGAGGGGAGAGGTGAAGGCCTTCATGCCCTGTAACATCTGCTCGGTAGGCAAGGTAGAAAGAGTTTCAAAGAGCCGAAGAAGGGAGCAGAGTGGGGAAAGTTTAAGGATTGCTCAGCAACTTCAGTTGCGAGGGACACAGTTGTGGTTACACACACTGGCACAGATGGGCTGTTGGTTTCTGGGTCTGACTCATTCCTCAGGGACAGGGGAAGTGGGTGCTTAGATTCCTCCAAGTGAGAGGCTGGCGGGGTGGTGGGAGTCCGGGGGGTGAGGGAATGACTAAGTCCGTTCCAGTGAGAGGTGAAGATAATAGGACAGGGAAGGTGAGATACATTATGGAAGTGAAGAGATTGGGACGCTATGGCTTTGTGCAAGCTAGAGAGGAGAACGAGGAAGAGATGGAAAATACAGGGTTTCGGAGGTCGATATTTGGTAGAGAACTGCCTTTAGGTCAAAGTCTATGTGGGTATTAAGGGGATGGGGATGAAGGTGCAGGCTACTGGAGTAAGGTGCAAGGTGCCATGAAGCCAGAGCATTGGGCACATGGGCACTGCACACAGTGACGGGAGCCAGGGCACAGACAGGGACTGTTAACCCATTAAATACCTCAGGAGAAGAGTGCTCTTGGGGGGATGAATTGGCCAGCTATTACTATCTTACAGATAACCACAAAAGTGTTGGCAGCATGGCACAGTAAGCATAGATTAGCTGCCATTTGTGAAGCTTAAGTCTAGATTGACTTAAGCTCATCCGGGTAAAAGCACTGACCTTGCATCTGCAGGTGAAATGATGTTTGGCTAATTTAACACGGTCATGTTTGGGGTGGCTGGGTAGAATAGCTCTGGTCCTTTACCTGCTGGGATGAAATGGGTTAGCTCAGTCATGCTTTTCTTATAATGATGCCAGAGGTACAAGAGAGCAAGCACTTTTCAAATCCTTCAGCAGGCTATACTTGCTAATGTTTCTTTGGTCAGAGAAAGTCAGTGGCTGAGCCCAAAGTCAAGGTGTGAGCAAATATGCTGTACCCATGCACTTGGGTGGGGGTGGCAAGTGAGTGGTTTTGGACAGTAACCTGCTCAACCACAGGGGGCGGGTGAGAGCTGGGAGGGCTGAGTGAGGTGGGGTTGGAAATGGCGTTAGACCCGTAAGTGATGGTGACAGAGGGACAAAGGTGGGAAGAAAGGGTGCTGTCTACTGCGCTCCCATCCTGAGATACAAGTGGCCCCAACTGAGAGCATTTGGTAAAAAAATCATTTGATTAGAAAAGATACAGATTTTTGCGTTGTGAGAGTCAAACAGGCACAGCAGGAATTGTGGTGGGGACAGAGGAAGGAGTTCAAAAGAGGCATCATGAGGCCTTGCGGTCAGAGAATAGCTGCCCCAGTGGAGAATTCTAGCCTTTCGGAATAAGACTGCCAGAACACACACACACATACACACACACACACACACACACACACACACACACACACACCTCTGCTAGAGAGCTTGGCTGACCCAAGAGAGATTCCGCAGAAGGCATGAAGATCAGCCACCCTCTGCCTTGAAGGGGTTTCGGGATACTGAGCCTGAGCTCTTTCCCACTGAGGAGGGCAGATGCATCCCAGGGAGGAGATGATGCTTCCAGGGGGAGTTGGTCACAGCTCCACACTATACTTGGGATTTCACAATTGCTTTTACTCTGACTTTTTTTTTTTTTTTTTTTTTGGCACTACAAATAAGGAAGTGAGAGGGTGGGTGTGGGAAGGAAACTATTTAAATGGAGATACAGTAATAGAAATAACATCCATCCTTGGAAAGAGTGACTGTAGAAGAAAGATAGATGGGGGTGGGACACCTCAAACCTTTGTTTTCTCTCTGTGGAGTCTCTCACTACCTTTCAGTGTTCCTGACCTTCTCTCCTCAAGTAAGCTCGGAGCTCCTGGCGGGCACAGGCTGGCTTGTCTTAACCACAGCTCTCTCCTCACTGCTGTGGTGCACACTGAACATAGCAGGTGCTCATTGAACATGCTTGACTGGATGAATGAATGAATGAATGAATGATAGGAAATTTAAAAACTAGTATATTCGTCTCCACTTAAAAGAATTCCTAACTTTCGTTTGGTAATATCACTCAACAAAAATTTAGGGACCTCCTGAATTTTTAGCAGGATGACTAGGCATTCATAGAGAATGAGACATAGTCCTTGCCAGGTGGTTGCTTGTCTTCACTTGCAGCTTTGGGAAAAGCAACTAACAATGCAGAGTCACGGTGGAAATGTTTCCAGCCTCAGTTTTTCCAACTGAGCAAGGGGGAGGCTGAAACAGGTGCTTTCATATTTCTTTCCTACAAGGCTCCTTGGAGCCTTTGATAGTTTGTTGTTTATTGTGATGTGTAAAACAGGGAGGACAGTTAGATTTTCTGAAACCCATTGACTTTTTTTTTCTGTGCTTCCTTTTTTGTTTTTAGAACTGCTTTTTTAAAGAGTGCATTTTGGGGCGTGTGGGTTTAGATTGACGTTGGTGGGCCAGTCCAGGTGTAGATGTTTATCTGAAGATCATCCCCAGACATGTACATCAAACATAATTGTACTTTTAAAATTTCCCTATGCTTTTTGACACAGTGCTTTTTAGAGGACCCCATAGAGCCATACATCTGGGTCTGCGGTGTCCTGATGGTGTTAGAAGTGGATGTTCGGTTTCCGGAACTGGGTTGTACTAGTGGGGCTTTCACTTTTGTCCACCTTCTCCAGTAAGATTTGAGGCATCTAGGATACCTGTCTGCCCCAGGGAAGGAGAGGGTGAGTGGATTAGGTTGTGTAGGATTTTGTTCAGAGACTGGGAGTATTGGATATGACACGGGACAGAGTCAGGATTTCTAAAAATCAGGCAGTTCCGAGATCTGGCATTAAGTCTAGAAAAGAGGGTAGCTGCTTACGCTCGCTTCAATTATCTACATGGATAGAATGTGGCTCCGGGTATTGCACCAACCTGGCTGTTCAGGTATATGGCCGGATGGTTAAAAACAGAACGGAGATTGAGTATAGGCCTCTCATACTTTGCCTGAGTAAGAGCAATGGCCTCCTAGTTGGTCTCTTTGTACCCTTATGTATTTCTTTCCAAACCATTTCTCAGCTAGGGCATGGTAGAATGTACTGGAACATACTAAACCCAGCTGCTTGGGAGGCTGGGACAGGAGGACCACACATTTGCGGTTGCCTGGGCAACCGAGGGAGACTGTGTCAGAAACAAAAAGGGCTGAGGATATAGATCAGCGCCCCCAGGTTCAATCCCATACTCCGGTATCACAACAAACAAACAAACAAACAAACACGCCAGTAAAAACAAGACCAAAACCAGGTCTCACAACACCTGAAATACAGATTTCGTCCATCCACTCACTGTTTAATGGCTTCCCAGGGCCTCCTTAGCGTGACTCCCAGGACACTTGGAACTGTACTTTCAACAGGACCTTTTGGTTTCACATTTCCTACTCTTCTTTCTTACCTCAGGGACACTCCAGCCAGAGAGAATTTCTTATGGTTTCCTGAGGCTCTGCTGGCCTTTCTCAGCTCTCCCTGTCTTTACTCATGACTTTTCCTCCAGTAGGACACCTCCCTGGTGGCCTAGTCCAGCAAAACTGCTCCTTCTCTAAGTAGCCATCGAATTTCATTATGACCGTTGTTCACACTTCTGTTTTCCTTCACTCAGTAAGTTCTGAGTGGGAACTTTGGGGTTTGGAGACTTAACAGGTGCCTGGCAAGTAGTAGATATTTATTGGAAATTTTTTGAAAGAATACGTGTGAATTTTGTGAGCAAAGTCATCCCCTAATTCCTTCTTGTCCTCCTCTCATAGACATTCATCTTTTCATACCTATAATCTGAAATAACAGATTTTTCACTCTGGTTTAACAAACAGGTGGAATTATAGGATTTTTAAAAAAGTAGTTTTGTTTCCTTTCAACCAGGGCATATTTTTAAAAGCTAAGATTTAAATAGGTGCTAATAACTAAAGTGGGAAGATTAATGCAGAATTACCAGTTTGTATTAGTCCTGATTGTCTCATGGCATATCATACACAAAGGACTATAAACATTCCGGGATTGTCAGTGGAGCTCCAAAGTTGAAGCCATGCTGACAGAATTAATTTTTTCAGCCTTGAGTTTGAAAAATACTGATTTTCTATTTAAAAATTCAAAAAATCTTTTTACTATTAAGAAAAACCTAAAACTTTGTAGAGAAAGATGTAATTAGCACTTTCTACCTTTAGAGAATAATGGAAATTGCACTTGAATTATTGCAATTCTGGAGTAGCAGCCTTAGACGAGGTGTGCTGTTTCATAGTAATTCACTATTACAGGCAGAGTCTGGCATAGGTGGGTCCCATGTGTGTCATCCAGATGCATTTAATTACTGCGAGATGAGCCCATACATTTTATTTTCTATGCCAATTGTAATTCATGTTATACCTGTGGTATTGCCTAGATTGTTGAGTTGAGAAGGATTCTGAAGCTTTATCAGGGCTCAGGAGTAAGATGCCATGATTGATTAGTGAGGTGTGCTGTGGGAATGGGAAGGAAAGGTTCATGTGTTTATCTGTTCCATCTAATATATCCCATGAACTGATATAATTCTAATCAGTGTGATATAAAGTTAGAAACAAGGGACTTATTGTTGAAGTGCTTGAATGTAAGATTCAGTTACATCGCTTGCTTGTTCTGTGACCCTGAACAGCATCATATTTTGTTTCTGAGCTTCACTTTCTCTGTAGGTAAAGAAAGTAGAACAAAAATGACCATCTACTTGTTATGAAGTTTAGATGAAAGGGTGCTTTATAAATGCTAATGTACTCCACACACATTAGTGTTTACTATTTTTAAATGGGACTATGGGATCATTTCTGTGTGTACTTAGAACCTACTTGTTTGCTCTTTGTAGATTATGTGTGTATTGCCTGTTTTGATCTCTCAGGTCACAGCATACAGAAACCAGTGCTGATTCTGGACTTGGCATACCATATAGCCTGGGGCAGGCATGCCACAGTGGGCTGTGTACATCATAAAAAGCTCTGAAGAGTTTGCCACCGCTGGCCTAGGGCTTTCCCCAGGGCCGCGCCAATTTGGTTCTCCAGGCAGTGACACTGAAGCACATGAGGTTGACCTGTACTGTTGGGCTCATAGGCTTGGCAGTTCCGTTTCTCTTTCTTTGCTATGTTAAGCGCTCATGGTAAATTGGAGCTAGGGACTTAGACTTTCTTTTTTCAGTTCCCCAGGATTGGGGATCTAGAACCTCATCGAGCTTCAGCTATGGCCAAGATCACTAGGGTGCATCTCATCCTCTCAGTGGTAAACTCATGCATGTTCTTGTAGGAAAGGAGCAAGGGTGAGTGTGTTAGTTACCTCTCTGTTGCTACCTAAAGTGGAAAAATTAGCCCAGAATTATCAGTTGGGATTAGTCCTGATTGTATAATAGCACATCATAAACAAAATGCCTTGTGTGCGGAACTTAATGGAGAAAAGGTTTATTTTGGTCCTGTCTAAGTGGTCTTAGGCCATGGTTGGCTGGCTCTAAGACAGAGACCTCAAGGAAGAAAGTAATGGTGGAGGACAGCTGCTCACCTCATGGCAGCTGGGAAGCAGAGTGGGGAAGAGCCAGAAAGGGACCAGGGAGCAGATACAGTCTCCAAGGTCACACCCCTGTTACCTACCCTTTCAGTAAGCCCTGACTCCTGTTTCCATTACTTCCCCCTAATACTATCATACTATGTTCTCATCAACGGTCTGCAAATGAAGTTAGAGCCCCTAGGGTCAAATCACTTACTAAGAGCCCTACTTGTAAGCATAGGAGTCTTTTAGGAGGCATTTTAGAGCTGAACCATAACAGTGAGCAAGCAGAAAATATTACTAGTCAAGCTATTTTTACTAACATCGCATTGAACTGAAGCAAGTCCCATGTCTAAGCTAAGTATCAGGGGATGGCCACAGTAATACTATGTAAATAGCGAAGTATGTGGAGACGGGAAGACATGAAGGATTTGGGCATGAGTACAGCAAAGCCGCTCTACAGCACTACGGAAGAGATCTTGAAAGTCATAGTGTGAGTAAAATGAACAGTGACAATAATGGTAACAACTGATGGCTGTTGACCACACACCGGGGTCTTCTCTGTGCTCGGAGTCTTGCTTGCAGGTCTTCAACATTAAGACCTCATGGTATGTCTCTGGTGTGAGTACCAATATTACCTCAAACCTGTTACGAGTAAGGATGCCGAGACTCAGGGAGATTGAACACAGTCAGGTGTCTCTTAACAATGGGGATACGTCATGAGAAATATGTCATTTCATTAGTGTACAAAATAGCAGAGAGTACTTACATACGTTAAGACACCTGTGATGTCACTAGGTGATATGGGACCACTGCTGTATATGTGATTCATTACTGATGAAAAGTCAATGCTGAACATTATTGCAATTGTCAGTTTATACAATGAAGTGGTGGAGCTCTGGGAAAAGAATCCAATTTTGTCCAACTGTAGAGTCTAGATCTTAACCAAATCCCAGAATGCCAGAACCTGGTGTAGGGATGCTCTCAAACTCACTGGTGAGAAGTGGATGATGAAGAACGGGCAGTCCCATTTCCTGGAAAGGGTAATTACTGCAAGGAATGTGTCCCTCGTGTGTGTATTTATTCATGGCTCCCTCATGCCAGGGCCTGAGAGGGATATAGTAGTTGTAGGACTCTATCCTAAGCTAGTACAAGTGAAAAGGCAAACCTGTCAAGAGGGGTTTGCATTCCTTTGTGCTTTTCTGAGGGGAAATTAAATTTTAGGGTTAGCCTCAAGTGGTGGGGTTGGTAAGGTGTGGTGGTTTTAGAACTATATGCTTTAGGTCTCTAGAATTTGTACCATAAAATTTCATTATGGCAGTTAGCAGGAAGAACAGGATCCTGGTGAGTTTCAACCTCCCATTTCTTCAGAGGAGCTCTTATGTTTTAGGGTTTGTTGCTTCATTCATTCACTTTTCTTTCTCCTTTGGAAGCGAGTGAGGAATAGGGTCTCGGTGGGTTAAGAAAGGTGAGGTATTGTTCTAAAGGAAGGAAGCCTGGTTAAAGTATGTTGACATCTTGGCTCTGGGGCCCCTTCCTCTACTGCCCAACTCTGTGATCTTGGATGCTTATTTTCTGTCCTAAGTCCCTGGGGCCCTCCCTTCTTCATCTATGCAAGAGGAGGGTTAGAGGTGAATGCTCCAGTTCTGATGTTTTTTCTCTTCTAGCAGCGGCAGCTATGTCCTATTACCTTGTCTGGGGTGGGGTTCTAGAGCTGGTCAGCCAATTGTCTGACCCAGATGTATTTCTGGAATCCTGGAAACTTCTACCAGTTTCACTCGTCAGTCAGCAGACATTTACCTATAACTGACCCTGTGCTGGGTATTGCCTCCACCATCTTCAAAGCTCTTCAAGTTGCTCATACATACCTTGGTCTCAGAGAGTCTCTGGAACCCCCAGCATGTCTTCCCCTTGCCACCGTCTTCATTTTTGTGTCTCATTCTATGTCCCTCTGCAGGACAGAGCATGAGTTGTTGTCAGTATATGCCAGAGGTTGCCAGTGGGGATGGACAACTGGGACCTGGGGCTGTGATAACGGGCGAGATCATCCGTCACTGTGCCTCACCAGCCCTCCTTAGCTGCTGACAGGGATGCTAGGTTCCTCTGACTGAGGTGCTCTTCTGATTCAGATTCTTTTCCTTTAGTCGCTTATCTCAGATGGTAACTTCCTGAGGTAGGCTGTGGTATGGTTATTTGGGGGAAAGCTGTGTGTCTTTCCTGCTCATCTCTTAGGCAATAAATAGAATGGGGAACTGAACAGGCACATAACTTTGGTATAAAATTATGAAGCAGACAAAGCTGGGCTGTGATACCTGGTTCCAAAAATATTGTTAGATGTGACAATGGAGTGGGGACCTGGAGGAGAGGAAGTGGGCATGGGAAGTTTTGGGAAGGAATATTCAGGCAGTGGGAACAGCAAGCACAAAGGGTCTGAGGTTGGACTGGCATACTTGGGGCACAGTGAGATACCTGGCCAGGGGCAGACCATGACAGTATGGATAACTTGGATTTCATTCTGAGGATGGTGAAAATCACTGGAGACTTCTGAGTAAAACAGCAATGACTTCCATTTTGAAAGGTCACTCTCGGTGCAGTGTAGAAAATATTCTATAAAGGGAAAAAGTGTACACTTCTATAAGGGAGACCTGTTAAGGGGCTGGTACCTAGTCTAGGAAAAAAGGGAACAGTAGTTCAACTGGTCAGGGTGTAGCCAAAGCTTTTCCATGCAAGGTCTTGGGTCGTGGCCTAAGCCTGGACTAAACAGTGAGAGGGTTACAAATTCCTGGGCAGCCTGGAGGTGGCCATGGAGAGAAGGAAGATTGAGCAGAAGTCTGGCCTAAACTCTAGAGCCAGACTTAGTTTTCCATTCATCCAGTTACTCATTCATTCTTCATTTATTTATTTTTTCTTTCAAAGTATAATTTCTATTTTACTTTCTCCTAGAAGACAGTTTTAATTCAGTCCCTCAGGAATCAGCTTCTTACATGGGCAGTGCAGAAGTCTTGAGGCAATATCTAGTCTCTAGGTGAGAGTGTTTGGCCCTTCCATGCCCCCTGAGGAAAATTCCTAATGACTTTGCTATGAATGGCCCCACTCTTGTAGAAATGTGGTGTCACATACAGCTTGGGAAGCACATAGATGTCAAAGACACTGTTCAGTGATGTTCTTGGTGGCTGTAGCCTCTACTTCCATTTTGCACGATGGGCTTTATGGTCTTGTCTTTGAATACAGATAGGATAAAATCTATGCAGCCAATAGGCTGCCTCTGGCTGAGGCCCTTTCTGGCACAAATGGCTGTTATGGCTTGTGTTTACACGTCCCCCAAAAGCCTCATGCAGTCATAGCTGGGGGCTTTTTAGAGGTGGTTGGATTTAGAGTGTGTGATACTGGAATTGATTGTGGTGCAATGCTAGGTTCAAGGGCACTAGGATTAAAGGGATGAGTAGTACTTGTCCTAAGTAGCCTGGATAAGATAAGAGGGGCAGAAAGATGCTGTTAAGGTTCCTTGTTGCTTTTGCTGCCTTCTGCCCTCTGTGACCTATTTCTTCTCTGTGATGCCTATCTGCTGTGCCACCCTACCTTGGAACCATCCAATTATAGACTGAAATCTCTACAAACTGTGAGCTAAATAGACTTTTCCTCCTTTAATTTTGTCAGATATTTTGTCTTGGCAACAAGAAAACTAATTAGGACCAAATTTGGTACCAGGAGTGGTGTCATGGCTGTGACTGTACCTGACCATGTGGTTCAGGATCCTTTAGAGCTGGCTTATGGGAAGGGGAAGTGTTAGGAAGGGTTTGGAGATGCCAACTGAAAAAGAGTTGCAAAGGTAAGAGACTATGCTTTGAAAAGAGAGTCCCAGAGCACCATGTCCCAGAGTGGTAGCCTAGGGAAGTTGTTCCTTGGAATTTGGGTCATAGGCATTTGATCCTTACACTCAAGAAAGAAGGAATCCTGACTAATGCATCAGCTGGTAAAAGACCTTGGTATCATCCACATGGTTCTGGTTTTATGTGCATGCAGAGTGCAAAAGTTGAAGAGCCAGTAAGGCTTCCACCCAGATTTTGGAAGACCTGGGGGGCCAGGAGATGTACCCCTGAGATGGAAGCTGTGAGTGTGAAGCTGAAAGTGTGATGGGGACCCCAGAAGTTTGGAGAAGACAGGAATGTGTATTGTCTGAGAAAAACTGCGAGGAAAGAGCAGAGCTGGCTCAAGAGAGAAACCACTGGAGATACAACCATTGGCATTTCCATAGCAGTGGAACCACGCAAAGCATTTGGAGTTTACAACTTGCCACAGATTGCTGGAGATGCTAGAACTGGAACTGTGGGATTTAGTGTTTGTGCTGGATTTTGGTCTTGCTTTGTTCCCAATTCCTTGCTATGCTTCTCTTTGCAAATTTTGGAATGGAAATGTCTATCTTGTGCCATTGAATATTATAGGTGTTTAACTTTCATTTCATTTGTACAGCTAAGAGTTTGCTTTAAATTTCAGAGAAGATTTTGGATGTAGACTTTTCAGCAATGCTGAAACTGTTAGGACTTTGGATACTCTTAGAGATGGACTAAATGCCTTTTGCATAAAGGGATATGCATGACTGTTTATGGGTCAGGGGCAGAATTTTATGGCTTGTGGCTAGATGTCCCCCAAAAGCCTCAGGCAATCATAGATGAGGCCTTTTTAGAAGTGGCTAGATCTAGACAGTGTGATGCCGGAATTGATCATGTTGCAATGCTAGGTTCAAGGGCACTAGGATTAAAGGGATGAGTGGTACTTGTCCTAAGTAGCCTGTATAAGATAAAAGGGGTAGAAAGATACTGTTAAGGTCCCTTGTTGCTTTTCCTACCTTCTGCCCTCCATGAACTATTTCTCCTCTGTGATGCCTATCTGCCGTGCCACCCTGCCTTGGAGCCATCTGATTATGGACTGAAATCTCTACAAACTGTGAGCTAAATAAACCTTTCCTCCTTTAACTTTGAGTGTCAGGTATTTTGCCTGGGCAAGAAGGAAAGTAACTGAGACAATTATGTTCCTTCTTTTTATTTTCTTCTTGGAAGTAAGGCTCTGAGAACTGTCCCTGGACTTTGGGATAATTATTTTACCTCTCTGAGAGGCCTGAGTTTACTCTAAAGTAGAGATCATAATAATCCCTACTTCACAGAGTTTTGGTGAGCATTAGGCGACTTCAGATGTAACACACTTGGCAGAGTGCCTTAGACACAGTGAGTGTGATACAAGCATTTGCTGTAATTGTAGTTGTAAGACGTGTGTTCTAGAACTGTGTGGCAGCCTACCCAGTGCTCTACAAAGTCACAGGAGGACCAGATATTCATTGACATTGTCCTGAACGCTGAACTGCACTGCTCTCAAGCCCGAAGCTGCTGTGGCCTGCTCTTGGATCCTGGTCCTAGCCCTTGCCCCTTTTATAATGCTTACTGGAGGTGGCGTTTGTGGACATGGCTCACACTGCTTCCTGTCCTGGTGTGCCCACCTCGGGCCATCACAATGCCTTGCTGATAGCCTGTTCGGCGCCTCACACCTCCCAGATGCACTCTGCAGGTGGGCGGTGCCAGGCCTCCATCTCTTAGGAGAGAAGCTGTAGGTTTCTGGTCTGAGTCCACACTGTTCTAGTGTGTCCAGAGTCTGTGCTGGTCCCTCTGCTCTCTCCCTGCCAACGCCGGCACCTTTTGCTTTGTTAATGGAGAATTTGTCCAGTAATGGGAATAATTAGCACAGTGGGAGCTTTACTGTGTCCTGGAAGGAGAATGGAGAGAGCCCCTCCCGCGGGGGCAGCCCACATAATTGCTGGGCAGATTTATTTTCTCTTGTCTGTGTGTCTCTCTCCTTCTCTTACATGTGTTTGATTTTTTTCCCCCTCTTTGTATAGAGAAAGCTGGCCAGGAGAAAAGACCCGTAAATTGCACTCTTGCTGGGCTGGTGCTGTGAAAGCTGGGTAAGATTGTCTTCTAGGGCTGAATAATTTCCCTCTTTCCTACACTCTTTGAGGGGCAGGATCAGCTGAGCACCTAGCTTATCTGCCCCTCGTTTTCCTTCCCCGTCTCCTCTTTTCCTTCCCACCCCCACCCTCCCCTTTCCCATCCCTTCATGTAAAGAACTCACTGGCTCTCAATTGAATCTTTTTTAATGCTCCCAAGAGGCGAGGATCTTGAAGGGCGATTATCTTCATTATAAATTATTAACTCTCTAAGCAGCCAGATGGCTTCCCAGCCCATGGCTGGGACTGGGCTAGGAATGCCTGCTGGTAGGCAGGGGAGGCGACAAAAGGAAGGAGGAGGCTGACCAGTGAGTAATCACATCTTGGGGTCCTGCCACTGGGAAAGCTGGGGAGACGGGCCACATCTTGCAGGGCCTGAGTTCTGTGGTCTGCACGAAAGTGTTTATTGTTGTTGCATATTTGGCCATTTCATAACTCAGGGCTCTCTTAAGGCTGGATTAGAGGTGGTAGGTGGACAAAAGACTAATGACAGGAGTTGTTTTTGATGTAAACCTTATGAGATTGTTAAGGCGTGGTAAGAAGGAATGATTATTACCTGATTTGCATGGTCTCAGTGTTCACAACATCCCGGAAAGGGTAGCTATCGGTATCCTTATTTTATGGGTGAAGAACTGACAATTAGGCTTCAGAACTTTCCATATGGTTGTTTGGCCAATAATAGTTAGAGAAAGCCTGGCTTTAACTCCCAGTCCGACTGACTTCTTCCCGGCTGCCTTGCCCTTTTCATCTTTCGTGCCTGTTCCCGCGCCCATTCCCCCTCCCCCCCGAGGCCTTCCCTGACCACATCAGCCCAGGGTCACCTCCTGTTCCTCTGGACTCTACTGTTTCCCACCCGTGGATCTATTCAATAAAGGCCACACGAGTCCAGAAGGTGTCCAGCCTCCTCTAGGGCTGCGAGAATCTTTTCCTAGAGGTTGTCTGTTATCTACTTGTGAGATCAAGACATAAATTCTCCTGCTAGATTGGCCATTCACTAGAAAGAAGTCTACCCAGAGGAAAACAGAAAGTCCCTGGGGCCTTTCAGTCTCAGAATGCTCCGGACTCCTGAAGACAGTGCTCAGGTGACTGCTGCACTGCCTCTGCAATCCCCAAACCCCTGGTGACCTCCAAAGGTGTTTTGTAGAAAGAGACTCAGGGATGACTCTTCACATTGCCCATGACATTGGGATGGCATGCAAAAGAAGTCTGTCTATCCTAATTACTCTCCTTGAGCTGGCCAGGTAAAACCACAACAGCTGGGCTGGATGGGAACATCACAGACAATAGCTCATTGTGGCAGAGGCAGAAGCAGCTTAAAATTACTTGTTAGTACTCAGGTACTTGTCTTGCCTTAGTACTATGGATTTGAATTTGTAGTAAGTGGCTTACTATGGTTACTCACTGTTATAATTCACTATGAACAGAGGAAGCAACTGACTTTTCCAAGTTCATAAATGCGGCAAGCCATAGATCTGAGATTTGAATCCAGGAAGTCAAGAGCCCCTGGCTTTAATCATAATACCATATTACCTCTATGAAAGTGATACTTGTCATGCACAAGTATTCTGCTTTGGACCCTGGAGGCTGCCCCCGCCACCCTGCCAAAAGCAGCCCACCCTTGGCAGAGTCTGCCTCTTTAGTCTATGGACTTACTTCATTCAGGCTCAAGTCTTTCTTCTCTATAAGTGTGTAAGTGCCTTGCAGGGTTTGAACTATTTTTTAAATTTATCTCTATCTCTAGGACATGAATGTTCAACAGTTAAAATAAGATAATGAATAGACTTCCCATTCAGTACCCTCCAGCTTATCTACATCCACCTCAAAGAATGGTGCTTAGCCTAAAACTCCATTGATAAGCCCTGGATTGACATGGATGACCATCTCCTTTTCTTATTTCAGTTCATGCAGTCTAAGTTTGCATTTGGTTGACTGAAAGCCATAAGACCCTAAAAAGATGTGCATATATACATATATACATGTGTGCAAAATCTCATTTATTTACTTTCTCAATTCTTGTTACTATGTGGTTGTAAATTGCACTTTCCATCTTTATGAGGTGTTTATACTGGGGGATCGAGTTGTATAATTTTCCATTTACCTCCATCAAATTTTTTCTGTTTGGACAGAGACTGTGGTTGAAGTCTTCTCTGATCTCCTAGGATCTCTGCAACCTCTTTCAAACACTTTCTAACTCTGAGTGTCAGCTCATCTACAAATGTGACCAGCCACTGCTTTCTTTTCCTCAGCCTTTCATGGGGTTCACACTTTCTTGACCCAGTGACAAGTGTTATTGGTTTTGTCCACCTCACATTCCTCACATCATGTTTCATGAGAAACTTTCCCAAAAGGTCTGATGAGGTCCGTATATAACTCCTGTGTATCTCTACTATAATAAATATTCATAATAGAAAAGGAATTTAGGTTGATTCAACATGATCATTTCTTGGTTCTTATGAGAAACATAGTTATTAGCCAAAGAAGGTTATTAAAGTTCTAAATTAAAAGAAAAACTCTCTTCTTCTTTTTCTTCCTGTCTTCTTTTGTCTTGTACAGTGTAAATGCACACCTTCTCTATATGCCCACTTGATGTGCTGGAGTCAAGGTCCCCAGGGGTCATTTCCCCTTCTCTTTCCTGAAGGGAGAGGCATGGTACTCCTCAGATGGGATAATCTTAGGTAACAGGGTCTGGAAACAACTCAGCAGATTTCATGGATGGAAGGAGAGGAGTGTGTTCTAGGATATGACAAAACTGTGAAAGAGAGGACCGCTGCATGGAGCAGACTGGAATGAGAGAAGGAAAGTGGTTTCCTGTCGTAGACCTTGGTGGGCACCAACCCATAATTTCTGGGTTGAGAGGTTGGCTTTGGGAACTGTAAGTACTAAGTTCCAGCTTCCAAACAGAAGGTAGTATTAATTTACTTTGAATTTCTTCTTCAGGTGACATAATAAAAGTAATAGGTGAACATATATCATGTTCCAGGGAGTGTATTAAATGGCTTTTGTTGTAATGTGTATGTAGAAAAATACAAACATTGTAAGTGTGCAGCTCAGCCAATGCACGCTCACATCCTGAGCACATTGCATGTCACCCAGATCATGAAACAAATTCTTTTACCTCTTTTGCGCTTTTGCCAATCAATAACAACTCTTCTGACATTTAACAGCACAGAATAAATAATTTTGTCTCTTTTTATGCTTTATATAAATGGCATGCCTGCAGTATGTGTTCTTCTGTGTCTTATTTTGCTCAACATTATGCTTGTGAAAGTTATCCATGCTTCTGTTTAGACATGAAAACCCCTCATTCTCAGAGTTGTATATTTTGCACAAACAGATTATAATGTATCCATTGCACTGTAGATGGGCATTTAGTGATCTTCTGGATTTGCCTATTATGAGTAGCTGTGCTGTGAACATTCTCACACGTCTTTGGTTGGGCATACACAAGCATTTATCCTCTGGGAGGAGAGCTGTGACATCATGGGGTAAAAATGTGCAGCCTTAGTAGGTTCTACCAACATAACATCCCAGAAATAGTTGTACCTCTAACACAATTTTACCTTTAATAAATTTAAAATCACCCTGTAAAATAGATATTATCTTTCTGGATGAAAAAACAAAAGCTCAAGGGAGCTGTGCAAGGTTAAATAGCTGTAGAAATAAGAATCTGAGCTTAGGTCCAGCTCCATGAGGCTAAAGAGCCCATGCTCCTCATCACCTCTCTGCACAGATGTACCTGGAAAGACTCATGCCTTGACCTCCCTCACCGTACCTTGGCTATGCTTTGATGTGGAATATGTTGTGTCAAGGGGTTGTGGTATAGTTGAAGGAGCAAACTTCTGAGGTTTTTGCATGAGAACAAGCCCCCATCTACCTCCACAGAACAG
The DNA here is from genome assembly GCA_004027595.1 of Dinomys branickii. Lineage (NCBI taxonomy): Eukaryota > Metazoa > Chordata > Mammalia > Rodentia > Dinomyidae > Dinomys > Dinomys branickii. The sequence continues at coordinate 129,888 of PVLD010003944.1, forward strand.
AAGAAGAGAAGGACACACCTGTGTCCTATGCTCTGCATCTCTGGGCAAGTGAGGGTTCAGAGATGGGCTGGGTAGGATGTGAGTCTCAGGTGATACAGGGTTTCCATGGATGTGACCCTATGAGATGGAAGTTTCTGTTGATCTGTCAATAATAGTGCCTTTGATGGTCTAATATTAGGAGTGTATCAATTCGGGCTTTTGGTCACAACCCAACACTAAGTTGCTTTTAAGAGTTTTGGTCTATGTAAAGAAATTCTCAAGATTCGTTGGGCTCCAGGCCTGGGTAGATGCAGTAGGTGTTATAATCACACCACAGCAAATCTGTATCTACCTGTTGGCTCTCACTTCTTCTTTGTTGTCTTTGTCTTAGATAAGAGTACCTCCAATAGTAACAGCGGTACTCAAGTTTGGATGCTACTTTAGTAGTTTATTGCCAAGGTAAGAGGTGAGGCTTTTTCTCCTAATAAGTCCAGTTAAAGTCTCAGCATTAGTTTGTCTAATTTGACTAAGTGTGAAGGACAGATCCATCCCCTAATGAATCACTGTGGCCGGGAGAGTGGAATGACCTAATTGGCTAAACCGGATCATGTGATCTATAATTGGGATGCACCCCACCCATGTGACATGGGCTGAGATTCGTGGTGAGAATCATTTACCTGCAAAGAAGGATGAATTATGCACTGGATGAGGAACAAAAGTAACAGCATGGCATTAGGGCGCTTTTCTAGCTCTGGGAGCTTTGGCGGAGGGAAGCAAATGAGAAGACTGGAGAGGAAAACCTGGCAAGCCCGGCTGTGGACAGCGGCATGCCTGAGGATACTTGTCCTCACGCCTTCCCAACCAGTCCTGACTCTGCTCATGGTCCTGACTTTCTTTTGAGTCTTTCTATGCTCAGCTAAAACTCCATGGCAGGTGGAAAAGGGAGAAAAGGAACTAGGAGTTGTGGGGGGGGGCAAATGGCAGCCAGATCTGTCCAAGTGGCCCACATGTCAGAGTTGTGTGAGGCCTGCCTGCTTCCTAAGCAGCCGGATTGGGAGACATTTGTAAAGATGTTCCCCCCACAGAAAAGTGTGCCACTCGATAATTATGTAAATTAGCTGGCAATTAGATAATGTCACTCACTTTCCTTCTCCTGCCTGAGTCCCACACAACAGATAAGTGTTTTGAGCTTTGGCACCAGCCAGGGCCCTCCATGTGGGATCTGGGGCAGGCTCCTCGTCTCCATGGCTATCTGTGCTCAAGGGAGGGTGTCAGTTGGCTGACTTGGTGAAGAGGCTTCCATTGTTCCATTTCTAGGGTTTGGCTTGTCTAACTGGAGGGCTAAAGAAGGCTGAAGGAGAAATACTGAGAGCAGTCGGTTAGACGTCCGTGATTATCAATGCAAGGTCATGTCTAGCTTTTGGCCATTTTGCAAAACTCGCAGAGGCCATGGGAATGTCCACAATCCAAGAAAGGAATTCAAGGGCTTTAGGAGGGAAAGTGGATAGACTATAGGATGTCTAGTCTAAAGAAACCCAACTCTTCTTCCACCATGCCTGAGATCAGATCTGCTTGGCATCTGTGGGAAAGAAAGTTTGGTTTTCCTCAGTCTACCCTTTGACCCTCCATGATACAGGGAAGGGGGACATTGGCATCTCCAATGCTGGTCACACCTGGGGAGGATGGTTGGGAGTCTAAGGACAGGCTTGGCAAGGCAGGATAGGGTGGCCACCCTAAAGCAGGCTGGGAAAGTTCCCATGATCCTCATAGGAGAGTATTCCTGGACAGCCAAGTTCTTAATTCACGGCTTTTACCAGCCCACTGAGCAGGTACTGCTTTGCCCTTTTGGGTCATCTGAGATTGGCATCTAACAAAGTGTGAGCACTTAGAATTGCTGTCATGTGAAAAGGGGTCTTATGGAACACTGCATGGAACTGAAGTCAAGTGACCACAGTGCTTTTCTTCCTCTTCTATATAACTGCTCATTCTTTTTACAAATGTCTCTGGAGCTCCTGCTCCATGGTGAGGTCTTGTTACAGATTAGCATAGTGGAACAGTTGCTGCCTCAAAAGAATCCCTGAGAAAGCAGTATGATTCCAGAGCCTGGGCTCCTAATCACTGCACTTTATTGTCCCTAAAGCATCCTGTCTTACACTAGTTTGTGATGGTCTTGAGAGTCAAGATACTACTTTACTCTGCTATGATCCAGTAGCGCCTGGAATGAACACACAGCTCAGCACACAGGTTGCACAGCTTCCTCTTTCCCTGGGATGCGGCCTATTGACTTGGTTTGCATACCTTACCGACACAATGATCTCATTCTTAAGGCCTGTCACATCTCATGACCCAGCTTCCTATTACCTGCCTCTAGCTTCATGCCTTCTACACATTTCACTCCAGCAGCATCAGCCTCCCTTTTTTCTTCCAATGCACCAGCCTGTTCCACACTCAAGACTTTTGCATTCCATGTAACTTCTCAACATTCTTCCAAGGTATTTGCATGGCTAATTCCCCTTTTTCATGTCTTAAATCTGACCTTTTCATAAACTCTAAGTTCTCATACTTGCCTGTCCTAGTGGTTTAAATACTCCTAGAGTAGTTATTTGATTTCTTGCTACCAAAGTAATATCAGCCAGTTCAAAAGTATTTGAAATTTTATCAGGAAGCAGAGAGATCTTTTTCAAATGTGAAGGGGAACAAGAGATGGAGGGAGGAAGAGAGAGGGAAGGAGGGGATTTTTTTTTTTCAAAAAATTGAAAGAGAAGTGGAAATAGAACTTCTGCAAATGGGAAGGGGACTGAGAGATGAAAGGGGCCGGACAGGATGGGAGGGGCAGGGGATGAAAAAGAATTCGGAGGTGTTATGTGAGAACTCCCTATGATCAATTAACCATTGTATTGTCAACATGACCTAATAAAGAAAAAATAAAACTGCTTGAGATTTTAGCACTTGGTACACACCAACTTGTATGAGTTGGCACCAGCCCACATGTCCATGTTCCAGTTAAGCATCACTTGTACCATGGGAACAACACGCTGCACTGTAGAAAAAGATTCTACAAAATCTTTTGTAGAATCAACATGTTCCTTATGATGGATTTAAGCAGCTCGCTGTCAAGAGAATCTGTTTGGACATGGGGTGTGGGGACTGGTATCTGGTAAAGGGAAATACCTGCCTTTCCAAAGCAGGGTAAGGACCAGTTCTGGCGTGGTCATCATAAAATAATGAAGAGAGATGCTCTGATGGGAAATCATAGCGAACTATCAATATGCCAAGTGATAAACAAACCCTTGTCCAGCTCTTGGAAATTATATACTCTGTTCCACCTGAACAGAGAATTCGCTGTCCTAGTTAGGTGGGTCAGTGTTTGCCCTCAGAAGCGAGGTCACTCACTCAGCTAGGTGCTGGTGCATTTCTAATCCTTATAATGTATGCACTCATGGCCTGTGGCATTTCTTTTCCTTTTTTTTTTTCTTCCCTGTGGCATTTCTTAACTATGCAGTTGTTACCCATTCTGCAATTGTCATGATTTTTTTACTTTTTTTTTTTTTTTTATTTTAGAAACA